>CM077079.1:35116172-35281402 GCA_039513925.1 Platanthera zijinensis | reverse complement strand
GGGGTGGGCCAAAGTTACTATGACTTATGGGGTTGACTATTTGAGTATCACTTTTCCCCGGTTGTGCTCGTTTCAGCCACCATCCGGGTTATTCTCTTGTGGCTGTCAACCGCAATGGGATATACCCGCTTGATGTCAAGAATGCTTATCTTTCTGGGGATCTTCTGAGGACGTTTACATGGAGCAACTGGGGTATGTTGCTCAGGGGGAGACCCGTGTATGCAAGCTAAAGAAGGCTATCTATGGCCTCAAGCAGAAGCCTCGGGCATGGTTCGACAAGTTCAGCAGCATCGTGGCTGCTGTTGGCTTTACAAGAAGTACGGCTGATCATTCCCTGTTTATTCGCAAACCGCATCGGGCCTTGTGTTTTGGCAGTTTATGTTGAGACATTCTTCTTACGGTGATGATCAAGCTGGGGTGGACTTGACAAAGAAGCACCTCCGTCAACATCTTGTCACAAAGGATATGGGCTCCCCGAAATACTTTTTGGGGATAGAGATCTGTCGGAAGCCCGACTCTCTGGTTCTCTCCCAACGGAAGTATGCACTTGATCTTCTACGGGATGCAGGATTGACCGGTGCCAAACCGGCACGGTATCCCATGGCTACTGGAGAAGACAAAACGTGGACAGATGATTCTCCTCTTATATTGATGCCACAAAGTATAGACGTCTGGTGGGTAAACTCATTTATCTCACGGTGACCAGACCTGACATTGCCTATGCTGTTGGCAAGGTAAGTCAGTTCATGCAAGCTCCCAGGGAGTGCCATCTTCAGTCTGCCTGAAGATATTAGAGTATGTTAAAGCAGCACGGGCAAAGGACTACTCTTTCAGAAGAATGGTCATTTGAGAGTTGAAGCCTACTCAGATTTAGCTAGTGTGATGATAAAGATGACCGCAAATCTACATCTGGTTTCTACACATTTGTTGGAGGTAATCTTGTGAGCTGGAAGAGCAAGAAGCAGTCTGTAGTTTCAAGGTCTAGTGCTGAAGCTGAATATCGGAGCATGGCGTCACCACTTGCGAACTAAAATGGTTGCGGGCTCTCATGCTTGATCTAGGAGAGGTCTACGACTATCCTCTTCCTATGTTCTGTGACAACAAGGCGCTATATATATATCCAAAAATCCGGTCTTCCATGAGAGAACCAAACATATTGAAGTCGACTGCCATTTCATCCGGGAAGAAATCTTGAAGAAACAGATTTGCACTCCGTTCGTCATCTCCGACAAAGAGTTGGCAGATATCTTTACCAAGCCTGTGTCTACTTCATTCTTCCACATTTGTGACAAGCTGGGCATGATCGATATCTATGCTCCAGCTTGAGGGGGAGTGTTAAAGTAGGCGGTCTAGCGGTCTGAATATGGCGGTCTGGAGACGCGGCCTAGCGGTCTGGGGCTGACAGGCTGAATATCCAGTTGGTGGCGGCTATGGTTCGGCGGTCTTGCGGGTTGTCGCCAGCGACTTGTACATCTGACAGTCTGGCGGTCTGGCGGTCTGGCAGTCTTGCGGTCTCCTACGGCATCTTCTTCTGGTCTGTCCGGGCGGTTAGCCTGTTATCTAACGCGCGGACTGTGCGGTCTGTACATGTCAAACCGCCCAGTCTTTGTACATTTATTTAGTCCCACATTGTTAGTTTGTACTCTCCTCTATCTCCTCCATTCTATAAAAGGGAGGCCATACCTTTGTAAATGATATCTTTTGGATAATAAAAATTCCAGTTATTCAAGCTTCCGACCTGTTTTTCTAGTCGTTCTTCTCTATTTTTACAACTTTTACCTAGTTGTTTGTTAACTTCTTGATTCAACATTCATGGCACGATCCCAATCTCTTTGGGTTGTTCTTGATTTTTTATTACTTCCGCTGCGTGCACAAGCGTTGTGCCATCCTCATAGAGAAACCCAACATAATCTAGCCCTCAATTGGGAGAAATGCCACTTTATGGTCCGAGAGGGATTGGTCCTCGGCCATAAGATTTCGTAAAAAGGGATCGAGGTCGACCGGGCTAAGATCGAGGTTATTGAAAAACTTCCGCCTTCAACGAACATTAAAGCAATTCATAGTTTCTTAGGCCACGCAAGGTTTTATCGGCGCTTCTTTTAAAATTTTTCCAAAATCCCCAAGCCGTTAACCCATCTTCTTGAAAAAGAATCTTCTTTCCTCTTTGACGACGAATGTCTCGTAGCATTTAATTTAATTAAAGAAAAATTAGTAAAATCTCTGATCCTAGTCGCGCCAGATTGGTCGCTCTCATTTGAGATCATGTGTGATGCAAGTGATATTGTCGTCGGCACTATTTTAGTCCAACGGGTGAATACGTTCTTTCACCCGATTTATTATGCGAGCAATACACTCACGTCCGCACAAGCCAACTACACACCTTCGAGAAGGAGCTTCTTGCGATTGTTTTTTTTTCTTTTGATAAGTTTAGGTCTTACATCACTCTCTCACAAATTATAGTCTTCACGGATCACTCCACACTTAGGTATTTATTAAGTAAAATGGACGCCAAGCCCCGCCTTTTGCGATGGATCCTCCTCTTGCAGGAGTTTGACATAGAGACCCGAGACAAAAGGGGTGCCGAAAATTTGGCAGCCGACCATTTATCACGTTTAGAGAATCCTACTAGTGAAGCGTTAGTGGAGTCTGATATTAATGATAAATTCCCTTAAGAGCGCTCCTCTTGCTCTAGAAAATCTAAAGAATTTTTCCGCACCCTGGTTCGCAGATCTGGCTAACTATTTAGTAGCACGGGTCTTGCCAAAAGAATTCTCGAGTCAGCAAAAGAAGAAATTCTTTTCTGACATAAAGAATTATTTTTGGGAAAACCCCTTTTTATTTCGTGTTTCTGCGGACCAGGTTGTGCGATGTTGTGTTTCGAGTGAGGAAGGATTAAAGATTTTACGGCATTGCCACGAGGGACCAACTGGTGGTCATTATCAAGCGAACCGCACCGCAAGAAAGGCGTTGGAGGCTGGTTTTTATTTGCCCACGCTGTTCAAAGATTCTCACACCCTGGTGAGTAGTTGCGATAGTTGCCAGCGGGCGGGTAATATCTCACGAAGGGATGAGATGTCTCAAAATATTTTCCTAGAATGTGAAATATTCGATCTTTGGGGCATCGACTTCATTGGCCCCCTCCCTCCATCTTATCAAAACAAATACATTCTCGTTTCTGTCGACTATGTATCGAGGTGGACGGAAACGCAAGCTCTCCCCACCAATGATGCACAAGTCGTTGTTAAATTTCTGAAAAAATTATTCTCTCGATTTGGCACGCCTCGCGCTATAGTCATTGATAGGGGAACACATTTCTGCAATAGCCAGTTTGCCAAAATTTTGGCAAAATATGGTGTAATAAACTTTCCACTGCCTATCACCCCCAGACAAGCGGTCAAGTCGAGGTTGTTAATCATGAATTAAAATGTATTTTAGAGAAAGCTGTTTCTATAAATAAGAAGGATTTGGTGCTAAAACTAGATGATGCCCTATGGGCCTATAGAATGGCGTATAAGACAGCCATCAGCTGCACACCGTATCGATTGGTTTACGGCAAAGCCTGCCACCTTCCGGTTGAGTTAGAACACCGTGCATTTTGAGCCCTCAAAACATTAAATCTAGATCCTACCCTGACCGCCGAGCAACGTAAATTCCAGCTAAATGAACTCGATGAGTGGCGCGTAAATGCATACGAGAGTAATAGTATATATAAAGAGCGAGTAAAGTTTTATCACGACAGAAATATTAAATTTCCTAAAACTTTTTCGCCGGGCGATCTCGTCCTTCTTTATAACTCTCGCCTTCCCCTATTTCCGGGTAAATTAAAATCGCGGTGGTCCGTCCCCTTTGTTGTTAGCTTGGCCATATGGTACGGTTCTTATTTCGCACTCGGATATGGGTGAATTCAAGATAAATGGTCATGGATTAAAGCTCTATTCGTCAAGTGACTTAATTCCCACTGCGACAGAATAATTAGTGCTATCAAACGATTAAATATTTTCTTTTTATTTTATTTCTGGACTGTTGGACTATAATAATAAATTATGACTTCTTATTGCTGTACAATATTTTGTTGCGTCGAGCTCAAACGATGCCTTAAACAAAGGGCGCTCTTGGCAGGCAACCAAGTTATTTTTCTATTTTATTTATTTTACACTTTTTTTGCCCCAAACGGCTACGATAAGCCAAAGCTTCTGCAATCACCGGCTCCAACGCTGCTGAATCTATCATAAAGTCCGAAGAAGACTTTGCTAGAAGTTCCAAAGCGCAAGCATGGGTGAGAAACATCAATCAACATTCGTGACACATAAATCTGGGGAAGTACCTATTTTTCAATTCTGTACTTTCATTTCTATTTAAATTTTCTCTCTCTCTAATCTCTTTTCTCCATTAAGGACAATGCCCATTTTAAGCTTGGGGGAGGATTTCCTCCATCTTTTTGCTATTCGTGTATATAAATATGTCTTTACTTTAATAGTTTAAGCGATAGTACCCCTCGCTTTTTGTTTTGTTTTCCCAAAATCCCATATAAACAACTTAGCTAACTATAATTTTTTTAATCGTTCTTTTTAATTATGTTTCACAAGTAAAATGTTGGTCATGATGTGTTTCTAATTCACGGTAGCATGTTAACGTGAAACGTGTTTTCTAAAAACTTGCATTTTTATTATTGTTTTCTTCCTTTATTTTTTTACTTTCTCGAAAATTCATCATCCACTATTTTCCTTTTCATAATTTTTGTAATGTCAACTTTCGATTAGCGTAGTAGATGTGAACGATCCAAGTTGCATATTATTTCTATTTTCAAGATAATTTCATCAATTTTCTTTTATTATCTAGGACTTGTTTTTTGAAATTTTTCAAATCTGTGCTTTAAATGAATTTAAAAGCATGAAAATGATTTAAGCCGTTTTTGTTTTCGTTTGAGCCTTCTTGCCAACCTAAATTTTTTTACCCCTAGTAAGCTGCTTTTGAGCCTTTTTTCAATTTTAATTAATAGCTCCACTTATCATTTCATTTTCACCAAAGCCAACTTTCCAACCTATCTATTCGCACTACACTTTTTGAGTTTCAATAAAAAATTTCATGATTATTTTGTGATATTCTTGGAGAAAATTTTGAAAAAGTATGCTCAAAAGAAGTGTTTGATTATGATTATTAGGACCGAAACTTTCAATTTCAATTAATAGCTCCACTTATCATCGCCTAGCCTTTCTTTTATTTGCAAGTAATTTGCTCTCTTCTCTAATTTAGTTAGCAAGACCGAAGAAACTATAATTTGATAAGATAATAGTAACTCCTTGAAGTAAGAGTAATCAAATCGCCCCGGGTAATACGACCTTGATATTGAACTAATATCCTACACTATATGCGATAAGGTACACTTGCCTTCGTCGAATCTAGAATCGGAGAACATCTCGCAACCACACTTTCACTTCCCTTAACTTTTTCTTCTCCACGCATACCTCCTTCTCCACGAGATTTTATATCAGCTTCCCTTGCTACCTGCAAACTAGTGCGGATCTCTTCCTGTACTCCATTTCTTCGACTTCTTCCTACCAAGAGATGGTGTTGAACATTATGACGTAACACTCCCTCGCCACCCTGGGGTCTCCCAAGACCCTGAACTGGATTCCCTCGGCGTTGAAATTGAGACATTGATGGAAAGAAGAGGGCACACAACGGAAGGCGCTGATGAGGGCTCGTTCGGAGATCGCACTGTAACTACTAGGAGCGTCCAAAATGACGAACCTGTAGTGTAACGCCCCCGATTTTTTCTGCGATTATTTAATTCTTGTTTGGCGTTACGTCGACGCGTTTTCTTGGCTTGTGCCATCTGTGGAGTGTTGTCTTAACTCCTTAGAACTAAGTGGCCTATTTTGTAGCCTATTGGCAAGATCTTCCTAGCAAGCCAAGTTGTTTTGGGTGACCCGGTGTGGCCTCTCGGGGGATGCTTGTGTTTTGGCTTCGGGTGGATATAACTTGAGTTCTGTTCATCGAAAGTTAATTTCGACTTCGCCTTTGTGTTCGTAGCATGGGTATTTAGCTACAGTGCGAATTTCGTCGAATTCTGAGATAGTTCTGTTTTCGAGTCGTTTTGGGTGTGCTATTAGTAAAAACAAATTGGAAATTTCTTAGCTTAAGTGAACCGGCAGTTTAGGAAGCGGTTAGGGTCGAATAGGCATGTCGTTTTATTTTAAAAAGCCTTAATCAGTAGATGGAGGGCCCACTCTTCTTCTTCTTCCCAAGACCAAACCCGCCTCTCAAGTACGCGGGAAAAAAAACAGCGGAGAAACCGCCGACCTGCTACCCTTCAGACGGCAATTCCGGGAGCGTTTGTGGACGGAATTCAATTCCGAAAGTGGATTTGGGTTGCTCTCTCTTAGACCTATGTTTCTACGATAAGAGATTTGATTTTCGTGGAGTTTTTAGGAGGCCCGAAATTCTGGTTTTGGCCCTTTTCCGCCATTAAAGTTCGAGATTTTTCTGTTAGGGTGTTGCTGCTACTGGTGCCATGTGAAGATAAGGGAAAACTGACCAAGCTTCGTCGGAAATCGAGGCAAGTGGTCCTTGCACTTGAAGTTTTGATTTTTTCCCCCTCTTAACTACCCGGTTAGCCCTAGGATAGAAGCCTAGCTTTTCTCTTTTTGCTTGTTAAACTTTGTGCTTCAGTTTGCCTTTATGAGCCCCCCTCCTTGTGCTGTTTTCGCTCAACCCACTGGTTGTTTTCACCATTTTGACTCCAGATTTTTAGTTCTGTTTTGGTGCTTTTGCGGGTGGAGCCAAGAGAGAGAGAGAGAGAGGAGGTTTTTGTGGTAGTGCTCTGTTGTAGAACCAGTCTTGGTAGGCTCTCGGGATTTGGTGTTGAGTGTGCTGCACACACTCAAAACCAAAAGCCGCCCGGGATTTGGCGTTGAGTGTGGTGCACACACTCAAAGCCATAGTTTGGTATGTTCTTTTGCGGCTAAGTAGTGAGGCGACTGAGTTAGAAATTCGTCTAAGTTAAAATCGACGGGAATCACTAAGTGATTCTCGCCGATTTCGACGAGTATCGTCAGTGATTCCCGCCGATTCGACGAGAATCAATCTGGATTCCCGCCGATTCGGCGAGAATCAATCGGGATTCCCGCTGATTCGGCGAGAACCAGTTAGCATTCCCGCTGACCTCTTCCTGTTTGTGTTGGTTTAGGGTTTTCCTGCGGTAAAGTGCTAAGGCGTTAAGTGAGTAGACCTCACTCAACGCTGTAGCTGTTTTGGCGTTGAGTGAGGTTAGCTCACTCAACTCCACTGCCTCTTTTGCTGAAGGCATTGAGGGGGTGGAACTCACTTAACGCCATAGCTATTTTGGCATTGAGTGAGGTTAGCTCACTCAACGCCAGAGTTTTCTTGCGGGAGGCGTTGAGTGAGAGAACCTCACTCAATGCCATGGCTATTTTGGCGTTGAGTGAGGTTAGCTCACTCAACGCCAGAGTTGTTCTTGCGGAGGGCGTTGAGTGAGTGAACCTCACTCAACGTCATGGTGGTTTTTGGCGCTGAGTGAGGCTGACTCACTCAACGCCAAGGTCTGGTTAGGCGTTGAGTGAGTGGGGGCTCACTCAACTCCAAGCCGTGTTGATTCATCTCAATGCTTTTCCCTTACCTTGATTTATTCCCCCGAGTGAATTTCTTGATGTTGATGTTCCTTGTCGGCTACGTTTTCTTTCCCAAAGGCCGAATCATGGGTCGTGGTTGTTTGAAGCTCTTATGGGTGGGGGTGTTGTGTAATTTAGTCGTGGCAACCCTTTTCTTTTATCTTGCTCCAGGTACAGGCTGGCAAGGGGGTGGGAGGTCCCTAGTGCTTTCACATGTAGACCCCTGAGCTTGGTTTCTTGGAAATAGTGGTTGGGGACTGAGTTTGCCTCCAACCCGGATCTACGATATTTTTGCTACTACCATCTCCCACAGCTTAGGGTGTTAGACGTTTCTTACTTGGTAGATTACAGCATTTAGGCTCATGGTAGCCTTGTTGACTCTGCAGCTTTTGGGCAGAGCTACTGTTGTGTCTTCGCACTTAGTGCTCTTTCTTTTTGCCTTGCCTTGGGAGTTGTGACTGTTACTGCTTTGTTTTCCTCTTTTACTTATCTTCTGATTGACTCTTTCGAGCAGTTTTCTAGTTTTGCTTGCTAAGGTATTCTTTCTTCTTTGAATGCCTCAGGTTCTGGATAGTAGCCGCTCTGACGGCTAGTGGTGCTGTGCTGTTGCTGGTAGTCTCTGGTGCTTTTGAGATCAGTTCCTTGTTTCGCGAGGTAGTTTTGATGTGTTTTTCTTACAGACATACATACTTGTCTGTGGGTTCGTGTCTGTTTGTTGGCGCCCACTGGTAGTTTTTACCTTGATACTAGATATGTTCCTTTTGCTGCTACCTTTATTGGAGATAGTCTACTTGCTCTTGGGATGATTTATGTTAGGTTGCTAGTTACTTTTAAACCTAAAAACACTATTATAAGTATTACTCATAATCATCATGTTTTATAAAAATCGTCACTATTTTTCAAACAACGTAAAAAGATCATTTTCTTATATATAGTATAAATTAAAAGTAGGGCCCTACATAGTATAAGTTGTCCTCTGGGGACACTTATGCACTCTTTTAGGATGTGAAACCTGAATAAAGTATTTTTCTGCAGCGTATAAGTATAGATTTTAAACGGTGGACTAGATGATCCACCGAGCCGAGGGATACGGCCTTCAAAAAATATAACTTATTTTCTATTCATTTAACTCATAAATTTTCATAAAGTATAGTTGATAGCGGTTTGCCTGAGCATCGACAGTTATCCCCTGCTCGACGTGGCATCATGACACATATTTTCTCCTACTCTGATAATTCGTTTTCCTCGGAGAAAATGCGGGTTGTGACATGTAGTTTTTGGACAGCACCCCTAGAGTGAAATGGAGTCCCACTCCTTCTTCCACCTCCTTCCTTTCTCCAAAAAATCCAAGCAGAGGCCCATCCGAGGCCAACGCCCTCCTGGCATCCACCTTCATCGCATCGAATGCCTTCTTGAAGACGACGTTGACCGAGCTCCCATTATCAATGAGGATTCGAGAGGAAGGAAAATTTTTTGATCGCGGCCTCATGATCCGACATGTCCTTAATCGTGAAGGTAATATTCTCATATGAGGGTGGAGTTAGAGACGTCTAAGAAATGCTCCGGTGGTACATGGTAGGGAGGATCTCCTTACGGGCGGCCTCAACTCCCCCCCTCCGTGGATCACCCTGATCCCTCTTCGGCCTCCTACATTGGCCCTATCCTTGCACCTTTCCTCCACTCTTAGTAGGACCTCTTCAATCCGTACCTCCCGACGAGGCTGATACTGTTGTTGCTGCTCCCGAGTTTCACTCAACTCCAGGAACTCCGGACACATGGTTGTTGTGTGGCCCTCCTATTAGTGGAAATCACAATAGGGCAGCTCCTCCCTGCCTTTCGGTCTCCTCCTCTGGACCCCTCTCCTCCTCCCTAAGGCTATAACCATAGCCTGGTGTTGATCAGGGAGAGGGGGCCTGTAAGACCCCCTTTTTTCTTTCAAAACCACGGGGTCTTAGGCCCAGAACCACCGCTTTGTGGTAACACCTTCACGCCCGGGAAGTTCGTCACTACAAAATGACGATCCTGCCGGCCTAATCAATCACGGAACAGTAGAAAAATATGAGAGTACATAAAATTAGAACTCTACACATGTCCACAGCAATCACATATAAAATAATAAATCTCCACGAAGGGAGATTTCACAGTAATAATAATAAAAGTACTGAAAATAGGGATCATGCCCGATACATCAAGTCCTTACTACATTTCACTCATCGCGGAAGCAAAACTAAAAAAAACTACTAACGATCGGGACTCATTGTCCCAGCTGTATGAACTCCGGTACTAGACTGTCCCGTCTCCAAGCGTGCCATCCTCCGGGGCTGCACCTCCGTGATGGGCTCCACGATCCCCTAAAATGATGTGGTCCGAAAACCGTTAGTCTAAAATACTAAGTCATATCATCTCCTACCCCTCCCCCCATGGCTCCTAGGCACCGAGCGGGGAGAAGGAAAGGAGAGGTAATGAAGGTGGAGAATAACAAAGTAATAGGTGGCGGCGGAACTAATCTAACAGTTCTATAAAAATAGTTAGCAGTAGTAAAAGTATGTAAGACAGAACATGAAATAAGTAAGTAACCTTAACTTATATGAGTGCTCATACAAACACATAAGCTAAGGGGTCTTCTGCAAGGCTCCTATCGTATAAAGAGTCTCATACTAATTTATACGATAGGGTGTCGGTTTTCAAGCAAGCAATATATATATCCATAGAATAATAACCTTAGCTTATAAGCATGCTCACGCAAGGTTATAAACCAAGGGGTCGTTTTGCAAGGGCCTATTGTATAAAGAGTCTCATAACAATTTATACAATAGGTGTCAAGGGTTATATGCAATGGTTATACTATGTCATGCAAATATGCTATGACGTGAATCATGCAAGTGCAACACACCCACCCGACTCTGTGCACACAGACCTTTAGTTCCCCCTTTCTGGAGCCTAACCTCCCAAGATACCTCCGTAGTGGAAAACAGAAGCGGTGGGTTGGGCCACACCCACCTCTAAACCGGTAATTGCACTACTAGTCAGACCTATCGTACGCCTCGACGCTTGTGCACTAAGCGGAGCTCCTGCGTACTCTTTGCTGGCTGGTCCACCGAACTTAATTTGGCAAAGTGCAAAACCACACTTGTCGAGTTAACGTATTTGCATCAGTGCATCGACCCTCCAATATCGAAGACCCTCCACCTTATAATTTATGCACATGCAAACTTGATGTATCAACCACTGAGCCAAAGCTCCCCGGACTAACCCGTCCATCACTACCAACAACCGAGCCAAAGATCCTTGGACTAACCCGTCTGTCATAATTATATACCGAGCCATCGGCTCGTCGAGATAACCTACCCATCACCAAAACCACTGAGTCAACCGCCCGTGTGACCCAACCTAACTTCCTGAGACACCGGGGTGTGTGAAAGTGAACCCTTAGTTATATTAGTTACTCTTAAACATTGATTACTCTTACGGCTTACGTTAACCTTGGACTGCCCAGGGCATTCCCCATAAAGGGCTCTCGAGGGCACTAGGAACTACGATGGGTTGAAGCCCAAAGCTCCCTTTCGCAAGGAACTTACTATTATTGGTTAATACCCGATTCCCGATCCCTTTAATGTTACTATGGATCTAACCCTAGTGTGTTATGACCCTCTCTCTCTCCCTCCACAGGAAAGACGATCTTTCGTCGATCCCGAGTACCACCTAATCCTAGTCAAACCAACCTTCTATTCATCCGAACTTCCATGGATGTACTCAATTTCACTTTAGCCAAACCAGCAAACCACTAACCCCAATCCATATGTCCAATTCAGCTGCTATCAGATTTTCTGCAGATTTACTACACTCAGACCACCCTATGCTATATGATGTACATGATAGGAGGTACTCCAAATCTTCATCAAAAAGCCCTAAGATAATTAATCCAGAAACATATTTACTATACGCAGACCACCCTATGCTATATGATGTACATGATAGGTGTATCATGACATATTTAGCCTAAATCCAGAAACTTGGAATTTTCCTAATTTAACTGATATTTTATTTATTTTCCCTAAAAATCCAAATGCCCTAGTTTTGAATATGAAGTATCTTTTATAGTCATGCAAAATGTTCCACAAAATTATGATAAATAATAGGCAGCTAAATGACAGTAATTCCCCAATTTTTTTGCAAGGTTTAGGCCTCTGATCCAAGATTTTAAATGTAAACACATATTTATCAATTAAAGAAATAAGTGTTGCAAATAGACTTCCAAAAATTATGAAAAAATTCAAGCATGACTGAAATGTCCTAAAAACACTCCTGACCATGTTTCCAAATTTTCCAGTGAATATTGAACTCTAATTCTAATTTTAAACAATATTCCTCTTTCATAAATTAATGAAATAACTACAGAAATTATACACATAAAAATTATGATAAAATTTCCACATGAGCATATTTACCTAAGAACACTACTGAATAAGTTTCACAATTTTCTATTAAGCATTAAGCTCTAAATCTATTATTGTACATATTTGCATATTTATAAGTTTATGAGGTAAGTACTGAAAATATACATCTAAAAATTATAATAAAATTCATGTATAAGCATTATGATCTAAAACTTCCTCTGCCCAATTTTCATGATTTTCCAATGAACAGTGAGGTAATAACAAATAATTGATTATCAAGGGCAATTCCATGTATTATAAAGGAGGTACTAAAATTATTGTTCCAAAATTTCCAATTAAATTCCCAAGGTCTCATATTAACCCTATGACTCCAGTACCTATGTTGTACAGCCTTCCACACAGTTTTGATGGCCTAACTTACATGTATAATATTTGCCAACACGTCATCGATGAAAACCACAACGAACTTATCTAGGAAATCCTTGAACACCCGGTTCATCATATCCATGAAAGCTGATGGTGCGTTGGTCAGACCAAACGACATCACCAAGAAATCAAAATGTCCATGCCTCGATCTAAACGCAGTCTGTGGAATATTTGCCTCACGGATCCTGAGCTGATGATAGCCAGAACGAAGATCGATCTTGGAGAACACCGTGCTACCACGCAATTGATCAAATAAGTCATCGATCCTCGGCAGAGGGTACCTGTTCTTAATAGTGACTTTGTTCAACTCCCTGTAGTCGATGCAAGATGTATCGACCCATCCTTCTTCTTTACAAACAAAATAGGAGCACCCCAAGGCGACAAACTCTGCCTGATAAATCCTTTTACCAACAACTCATCCAACTGGACTCGCAACTCCTCTAACTCACGAGGGGCCATCTGGTACGGCGCCTTAGCAATAGGACGCGTACCCGGTTCCAAATCAATCACAAATTCAACATCCCGATCGGGAGGAAGACCAGGAAGGTCATCAGGAAAAACATCAGCGAAACCACGAACAATGGGAATCTCCTCTAAGCGCAGTACACTAACAGCAGTCCCAACAATCGAGACTAAATAAGCAAAACAATCAGAAAGAAACAACTTCTGAGCACATACTGCAGAAAAGACAGGAGAATCTTAGCACGGATCAGCATACATGCTTCTCGGCTGACCATTGTCCTTGATGAAGTCCAAGCGCTTCCCTTTGCACTGAATAACCGCATCATACTTAGACAACCAGTCCATGCCCAGAATAACATCAAAGTCCTCCAGATCAATCATCTTCAAGTCTGCCTTCGCAAGAAAGTCCCCCAACAAAACAGGGCAATCTAGAATGCCCAAATCTGATAACACAGATTCACCAGAAGGAAAATTGATGTGGAAGGTATAACGAACTCGATCTAGAGTCAACCGATGTCGCTCCACAAAGGCTCTAGCCACAGATGAGTGGGTAGCGCCGGAGTCGAACAGAACACATGCCCAACGATTCTTCACCTTAAATTTCCCTATAGGAGTATATACAACTAAGGAACTACAAAAACAAAATTGTAACCATTCTAGTAAATAAAACTTTCAAGCTTGAAAAACAACTAACCTGAGATGACCTGAGTCGAAGCTTGAGACTCCTCGGAAGAGATCACGTTCAGCTTTCCTTTGCCCTTGTCCACACGCTGAGCGGAGGTAATGCCTGAAGTGGTAGTGCATGAAGAGCAGGCTGGACCTGAGGACACCTAGACTTGATGTGACCCTTCTGCCTGCACTGATAGCAGACTTTATCTTTGGACCACCACTAGGAAGCATCATGCCCGGGTCGCTTGCAAACAGAACAGGAAACATCCCTCCTAGGAGCACCCTGAATAGCATGAACTTGCTCCTTCTTCTGAGCTGCTGCCTTCTTGAAGCACCTCTCAACAGGGTGGCCTGACCGGCCACAGAAGCTACACACCACCTTATTCTTCTTTCCCGAAACAGCACCGGGTACCTGGGGTTTCTTCTCCTCAACAAACTTCCTCTTGTCCTTCCTCATTTGCTGGCCTCTGCTCTTTGCGGTCTCGATAGCCTCCACTTTCAGAGCAACTTCCACTACCCCTGCATAAGTCTCTGATCCATAAGCACTGGTCAACTGTTGCACCTCGCTCCTCAAGCCACCAAGAAATCACTTGACTCGATCAGCGTCAACACTCACCAACCTAGGAGCAAACCAGCTCAACTTGCTGAACTCTATCTCATACTCACCGACCATGAGTTACCTTTGCTTCAGGTGGAGGAAGTCGTTCATAAGACGGTCACGCTCGACCGAAGGCAAGAACTTCCTCAGCAGCATTTCCTTGAATACTTCCCAAGAACAACCAGCTACCAAGCTCTCCTTTTCTCTAAGCCACCAACTCTTAGCCAAACCCTTGAGCTGATAGGCAGCTATCATCACTCTCTGATCATCTGAAATACCGGAGTACGAGAACATCTCCTCCATGGAGATCATCCAATCATCTATGACCATGAAATCTGCCTTTCCATCATAAGTAGGAGGGCTAAGTCTCTGAAACTGCGAGATGAATGCCATCTCTACTGGCACCACCACTGGAGGTCTCAGGGGTGCAAGAGGAGGAGGAACAGCTAACCCCCATATAGGGCCTTACACTCCCTGAGTCTGTCCTGCCACAACTGCCACCAGAGACTGGATTTGGGCTCGCATCTCCACCATCTTCCTGCTCAAGGAATCGCTACTCTGTCGCAAGCTCTCGATCACCGCATCATTCTGCGCTCCAGATGACTCACCCTCAGACGGAGGGGTCGATCTAGTCAAAGGGCGTCTCGCCATCCTGTAATCATAAAAACATTAGTCAGATCCTAGTACAACAGCTACAACTAACTACAAGTACAGACAATACATACATAAATATGAACTTAAAGCTGCTAAACTTGCCCTGGGAGTTTATTTTTTATAAGAATTGATGTTATGCCTAACCTAGGATGGTTTACCACCACCTTCCTAACTCTTGTGCCTAGATCGGGCATGCATGAACTTATATTATTTTTGAATCGAAAACTTATGTGTGTACATATGTCATCCTGCCGGTCTTTAGCTTGGCACGTAGTGCTTATGCAATGTTATGTTATGCATGTTTGTGCTATGCATTCTAAAAATGCCCTAATGCATGTTATGAGCGGCGTACAAATGAAAATGTTATGCATCCCATACTACATAACATTTTTATGCAACGAAAAGAAAATGATCTAGTCGCAACCATGTGGTGAGGTTATGCATCTCATACTACATAACCCTCACATGTTGCCCCTATGGTGGATCCATATACGAACATATATTATGCATCCCATAGTATATAATATGCCCCGTATACTTCGTGTTATGCTATGAGTGTAGTGTTCGTGCAGTTGCCAATACGTGTTGATGACATATCAGTGTGTGAATGACATGATGCTATACTACTAATGCAATCAAAAGGGAAGGTTGCCCGACTAACTTGTCAAGCAACCTCCCTCTAATACAAACAGTCACAACTCACATTTTCTCCAAATTAAAAGAAAACATCAGAGTATGAGAAAACACGCATCGTGATGCCACGTCGAGCAGGGGATAACTGCTGACGCTCAGGCAAAACCAACCACATTACTTTATGAAAATTCATAAGTTTAATGATTAGAAAATAAGTTAGATTTTTAAAGGCCGTATCCCTCGGCTCGGTGGATCATCTAGCCACAATTTTAAAACTATACTTATACGCTGCAGAAAATATTTTATTCAGGTTTGACATCCTAAAAGAGTGCATAAGTGCTCCTAGAGGACAACTTATACTATGCAGGACCCTATATTTAATTTATATTATATATAGGAAAACGATCTATTTACGTTATTTGGAAAAATATGGTTTGAGTTTTATAAAACGTGCTGATCATGAGATATACTTATAATAGTGTTTTTATGTTTAAAAGTAACTAGTAACCTCGCATAAATCATCCCCAGAGCAAGTAGACTATCTCTAGAAAAGATAGCAGCAAAAAGATAACATATCTAGTATCAAGGTAAAACTACCAGTGGGCGCCAACAAACTGACACGAACCCACTGGCAAGTATGTATGTATGTAAGAAAGAAGTACAAAACTACCTCAAAAGACCAAAGGACTGGTCTCCACAGTACAAGAGACCACCAGCAACAGCACAGTACAACTAGCCGCCTAATCGGCTACTAACCAGAACCTGAGGCATTCAAAGAAGAAAAGAATACCTCAGCAAGCAAAACAAGTAAGCTGTACGGAAATGTTAAGTAAAAAGGTAGCAAGAAGAGTAAGTAAACCGAAACGAGCACCACTGTCAAAGGCAAGACAAAAAGGGAAAAACACAATGTGCGAGGAAACAGCAACAACCCTGCCTAAAAGTCCTGCAGAGTTTTCAAGGCTACCATGAGCCCAAAACGTTGCACTCTAAAAAGGAAGAGACGTCTTAACACCCTAAATTGTGAGAGATGACAGTAGCAAAAACAACGCGGATCTGGGTTGGAGGCAAACTCAGTCCCCCAACTACCATTTCTAAGAAACAAGCTCAAGGGTCTACATGTGAAAGAACTAGGGACCTCTCACCCCCTTGCCCAGCCCGTACCTGGAGCAAGATAAAAAAAAGGGTGGCCACGGCTAAATTACACAACACCACCCCCATTAAGAGCTTCAAACTACCACTACTAACCACGACCCACGATTCGGCCTTTGGAAAAACATAGCCGACAAGGAACCTTAAAACCGAAGGAAAATCACTCGGGAGAGAAAATCAAGGTAAGGGAAAAGCGTTGAGATCACTCAACACAGCATGGCGTTGAGTGAGCCCCACTCACTCAACGCCTAGACAGATGGTGGCGTTGAGTGATCTAACCTCACTCAACGCCAAAATAGCTATGGCGTTGAGTTTAGTTCACTCACTCAACGCCTTCTGCAACACTGGCTGTGGCGTTGAGTGAGCTAATCTCACTCAACGCCAAAACAACTATGGCATTGAGTGAGGTACACTCCCTCAACGCCTTAAGCAAAACAGGCTGTGGCGTTGAGTGAGCTAACCTCACTCAACGCCAAAACAGCTATGGCGTTGAGTGAGGTCCACTCCCTCAACGCCTTCAGCAACACAGGTTGTAGCGTTGAGTGAGCTAACCTCACTCAATGTCAAAACAGCTACGACGTTGAGTGAGGTCCACTCCCTCAACGCCTTAGCACTTAGCCGCAAAAACAAACTGTGGCGTTGAGTGAGTCCACCAAAGCGTTGAGTGAGCTCGACTCACTCAATGCCAAAGTACTTAGCCACGAAAACAAACTACGGCGTTGAGTGTGTCCACCACTTTCAACAATAGAACAGCTTTGGCATTGAGTGAGGTCAACTCACTCAACGCCAAAGTACTTACCCGCAAGAATGGGATGCGGCGTTGAGTGAGTCCACCTAAACCGCCATGGCGTTGAGTGAGGCCCACTCACTCAACGCAACAACACTTTATCGCAAAAGAACAGACCAAGTAGACCCGATGTTGAGTGTGTGCACCACACTCAACGCCAAGTCCAAGCAGACCCGGCGTTGAGTGTGTGCACCACACTCAACGCCAAGTCCAAGCAGACCCGGCGTTGAGTGTGTGCACCACACTCAACGCCAAGTCCAAGAAGACCCGGCAATGAGTGTGTGCACCACACTCAACGCCAAGCCCAGAATTCTCAAATGCTTGAACCAGCAATCAACCTAACCGACTGTGCACAATACTAGGGCTAGGATAAGGGCTAGTAAATATTGCCGAGTAAAAACTTCTATCTCCTACCCGGCTACACCCACCACACAGGAAAATAAAACTAACCTAACCCTTACATTATCTCTCAGCCCGAGAACATTCATGCTACGGCAAGAAGGAAATAAAAAAAGGGTGGGCTTAGGGTAAACAAAAAAAAGTTACGTACAGGAAGCTTAACCAGATCTTTATAGTCGAAAGACTAAACACAGATTAAAGCGAAAATGATAAACCAGGTTTCTAACCTAAGGCTAGAGGGGCTTGAATAACAGCAGCTGCTGAACAAAAGGCTTTATACAGCCGCAAGCTTTAAGAAGAAAACAAAAAAAAATACTTGGCAAGTGAAAGAATACCACTTGCCTCGATTTCCAAAAGAAACTTGGCCGGCTCCTCCTCTTCCTCACGGACCCGGCGGCAAGGTACTAAGCTGAGCAAACTGGACATTTTCGGTGGAAAACATGGTCAAAATCTGAAATTCGAAACCACAAGCAAGGCCACGAAACTCGGAAATCTTACCATTGGAACGAAGGTCTAGGCGAGAGCAATCCAAATCCTCTTTCGGAATCGAATTCCATCAACAAATGCTCCCGGAATCGGCGTCCGAAGGGGAGCAGGTTCGGCGGTTTCTCTGTTTTCCGCGAACAGGCGCTGCGGGTTCGGGAAGATGAACAGGAACCGCTCTCTTAAGTCTTAACTATCCTATATATAAACCCCTATTAATTTTAATAGCTAATTAATTAATTAAGGCTAAATAAGACAAGGCAAAACCGCCAAGCTCCCGAACCCTTTCAAAATAAATATTACTATAATATTTATTAAATAGTATTTTTTTTTCATAAAAATACAAAACGACGCGAAAACCGAACATCCTCAGAATTCGACGAAATTCGCACCGTAGCTAAATATCCACGCTACGAACACAATGGCGAAGTCAAAATTAACTTTCGAAGATTAGAACTCGAGTTATACCCACCCGAAGCCAAAACACAAGCATCCCCCGAGAGCCCAAACCGGGTCACCCAAAACGACTCGGCTTGCTAAGGAGATCTTGTCAATATGCTACAAAATAGGCCACTCAGTTCTAAGGAGTTAAGACCACACTCCACATATTGCACAAGCCAAGAAAATGCGTCGACTTAACGCCAAGCAAGAATTAAATAATCGCAGAAAAATCGGGGGCGTTACAGCCTCTGGCTGATATTCAGCTCCTTCTGCGTGTCCACGTATTTTAAATTTTTATGATCAGAGTATATGTCGCAGTGGACACCATAGAGGTAGTGCCACCAGACCTTCAGAGAAAACACGACCGCTCCCAACTCCAGGTCGTGCACCGGGTAGTTCTGCTCGTGCTTTTTCAACTGGCAGGAAGCATAAGAAATCACGTGGCCTTTCTGCATCCGCACTACTCCTATTCCCTGGTAGGAAGAATCAGTGTAGACCTGAAATCCTTCTTTCCCAAAAGGAAGGGTAAGGATAGGAGCCGAGGTGAGTCAATCCTTCATCTCCTAGAAAGTCGTCTCTTACTGCGGGGTCCAGACAAAGGGCACATCCTTCCTCATCATGGATGTGAGTGGGAGGGCAATTCGAGAGAATCCCTCCACGAACTTCCGGTAATAACCGGTAAGTCCTAGAAACCTTCGCACGTCTATGGCCATCTTCATGGGCGGCCAATCCCGAACTGCCTGAATCTTAGCTGGGTCCACTACCAACCCGGCTCCACTGATAATGTGGCCTAGGAAGGCCACCTCCTTCAACCATAACTGACACTTGCTGAACTTCGCATAAAGGCGGTGCTCCTGCAGTCTCTCTAAAGTCAGTGTCAGATGTCGTGCGTGCTCCTCCTCTGTACTCGAGTAAATGAGGATGTCGTCAATAAACACGATGACAAACACATCAAGATAAGCCTCGAACACCCGGTTCATGAGGCTCATGAACGCCGATGGTGCATTCGTGAGCCCGAAGGGCATCACGGTAAACTCAAACAACCCATATCTACTACTGAAGGCAGTCTTTGGAATGTCCTCCTCCTGAATCCGCAGCTGGTAGTAGACCGACCTCAAATCCAGTTTCGAAAAGAAATGTGTCCCCTCCAGGTAGTCAAACAGCTCATCTATCCTTGGCAATGGATAGGTATTTCGGACTGTCAGTCTGTTCAGTGCTTGGTAGTTGATGCACAATCTGAGTGTCCCGTCCTTCTTCTTGACGAACAGCACTGGGGCTCCCCATGGTGAAGAGCTCGGTTGGACAAATCCGGCTTCCACTAGCTCCTGCAGCTGGCTTAGAAACTCCTCCAACTCCTTCGGGGCCATCCGGTAAGGAGCTCTAGATGCCGTATTAGCCCCCGACACGAGATGTATCTTGAAGTCCTTCTCCTGGTGCGGGGGTAGCCCTGACAGCTTCTCTGGAAATACGTCAGCAAAATCCCGCACCACCGGGATACTAGAGATGGAATCCTTGGCCTCGGCCATCTCAAACAGTACTTCATAGACCTCTTCTCCCTGCAGGTGGGCCTTGACGGCCTGCACGGATGATAATAAGAGAGGGGTGGTAGGTCTAATACCTTCGATGACGATATAGGAATCCCCATGCCTCAAGGTGATCCTCTTTGACAGACAGTCGATCTGGGAATGGTTCCAATACAACCATATCATGCTAAGGATCAGATCATAGGTTGGCATACTTAGGATCGTCGCTGGTGCTTCGAATGCCTTTCCCCCGATCTTCGCCTCCATGTTGCAGTGGGCAGAGGTGAATAACTCTGATCCGTCAGGTAGTCGTACCCTCATCATCAAGCCTGTGAATCGCTCTTTTGGAACACCCTATTACTAATTTGGGCAAGGATCACTATGTTTTTAGGAATTAGGTTTGACCTAGTTGTATAGTTGAAAAGGTCAAATTAGAATGAGTCTAAGGGTTAGACCTTAGGTTCGAAGCTTCCCCCAAGACCATTCAAAGATCAGGATTCATTGCTGAGACAAAGACAATTCTCGTCGATCTCAGGTCAAAGAAACGTCGAACTCAGTTCGATGTTCTCTTAGCTCAATTCTGTAAGGCGTCGAACTCAAGTCGACGATCATAGAGCTCAGGTCGACGTTTTCTGTCTCTAGTATAAATCCAATCTCTGAGCTCAGGTCGACGATAACTGAGCTCAGGTCGACGATTTTTTCTGAGAGGTCGACGTTTTAAGAATTCAAATTCAAGAACAGTTATGGAATTCATTCAGATTTATTTCCTGCATTTATTGCAAAGGATTATGTAGCCGTTTCAAGAAATCTGGAGCAAGTTTCAAGGAAGGATAAAAGGAATGTTACTTAGGACTTTCCCTAGAGACAGTTGTCAATTATGGAAGTCATTTATGACTGAATAACGGCCATCCAAGTCAGAATCTGATATACTCCTACAGTACATGTATTTGAAAGAGATAACAGATGAATAAGATAGACAAGAGACATATAGGATTATTAGATTGAGAAAAAGAGTTACAGAAGAGAGATAAAAACATACTCTGATCAAGAACTCATCTTCTGGAATATACAGATTCACGGAGTCAAAATCTTCAAGAACACAAGGAACTTTTCTGTGGAGAAGAACATCTGCTATTCTACTCCTCCAAATCCTCAAGTGTTCAAAAGCTTCAACATCAAGGACTCCAGACATCTCACATTTCAGCATCTGCTGAAATCATCTTTTGCTGGAGATCTAAAGCAACTGAAGACCTATCACCCTAGCAAAGCTCACCTTCCTGAACCCTTACAGATCTCAGGGGGAGCTTTAGCAAACATCTTCCACTTGTCTTCTCTCAGATTGTTGACAGAGAAGAACATCTTCAAACTACTTTCTTTTTCCTTTCCCTCCTGTAAAAGGGTTTATCAAAACTCCCTTCAAAAGTTCTGAAACTGGTTTCTGAGACCTTGTCAAAACTTAGTGGTGGCAAGACACCTTATCAAAAAATCTAGATCTGGTTTTTGAGCACCTTATCAAAAGCTCATTGGTGCCCAGGACACCTGATCAACTATTCCTGCAGTGGATTCCTACCTAGGGTGGTAGAAGAGTGGATGTACCCAGGTTGTTGGGGAACCACTATAGCTCCTTGTGTCATCTGGTTGTTGTGTGTTTGACTTTGCTGTGTGCTGTGTGATTTTTTATTTCTTGCTTTAGTTTTTATTTCACTGCAAGCACCTTACACATATACATAAATTAAGTCTTCTACTGCTTTACAGTTTTTAATTGTAAATTATTTTAAAATACTCTATTCACCCCCCCACTAGAGTGAAGATAGATCTTACCCTCACTTTCAATTGGTATCAGAGGGAGGTTGGTTACTCAATAACTGAATCTTCAACAGATTGGTTGAATAGGCTAATACCTAAACCCAAAGATCCTTGATAAGATAAATCTTCTATAGAGGGTTATTACTTTTTATATTATATTTATTTTCATACAAAACCATGGCACAGAACAAAGACTATGTTAGCACCAGACCTCCAATGTGCAACCTTTCCAAGTTTGCACTTTGGAAGGCAAGGATTAGACTTTACATGAATTCTATTGATGAGGACATTTTTAATTCTGTTTTGACAGTTTGTCCAAGACCTCTAGAGACCACAAGCATTAGTGTTGTTCCACCTCCCTCAGGAATAGATGCAGAAATAAAGAAGTGGAAAGTTGCAGATGCAAAGGCTATGAATATTCTTGCTCAGACTATATCTGATGAGATATTCCAAAAGGTAGTTGAATGCTACTCAGCTAAAGACATATGGGATAAGATCTCTGAAATTGTATCTGGATCTGCTGATGAAAGGAAGGACAGGAGATCCCATCTCATATCCCAATATGAGAATTTCAAGAAAGGAGAAGCTGAGTCAGTTGCAGATATGTATAACAGGCTCAGTCTGATAGTCAGTGAGTTGAGAACATTGGATAAGGAGATCACACTCACTGAACTAAATTACAAAATCCTAATGTGCTTCCCCAGCACTTGGGATTCAAGAATCTGGCCAATTAAAGATGCCAGAAGCTTAAGTGAAATAACCACAGAGGCTCTTTTGGGCAAGCTCAAATCTTATGAGCTGCTCATCAAGAACAGAGAGGAAGAACAAAAGGTTGCTTCTCCAACTATCAGGAAGGAGAAAACAATAACATTCAAATCTACAGAAGATCTGCTTGAAGACAAGGTCACAGGCAATGAAGAATTGATGAGCTTGCTGGCCAAAAGATTCTACAAGATGGCCAGGAAAGATTTCAGAAAGAAGTCATCAAGAGGGCATGAGAAGCCAAGGTATGACAAGTCAAATAATAAAGAGATAATCGATTTTGGATGCAGGAAACCAGGCTATATTGTGTCTGACTGTCCAGAAAATCAGAATAAGGACAAGAAGGACAGGAAAGATAGGAGAAAAGATAAGGACTCCAGGGGAAACAACTACAACAAATCCTCCTCCAGCAAAAATAAACATACAAGAAAGGGATTTGTAGCAGAAAGCTGGAGTGAAACTGAAGAGGAATCAGAAGCCTCATCAAGCTCAAGTGATGATGAGGATGATGCTGAATAAAAGGAATTCTGCATGACGGCTATCAATGCCTCTCAGCAAAATTCTGATGCAAAATAAGGATCAGATTCAGAATCTGAAACTCAAACTGAAGAAGACCAGATAATAGACTCCTTTGACTTTGATTCAGAGGACTTTAGATCTAAATTTAAGGCACTTTGTTTAGACCTGTTAAATTCTAAGAAAGAGATTATCTCTCTAAGAAATCAATTGTCTGAACATAGCACCTTCAAATCAGACAACCTCAAACTCTCCGAGGAGTTAGAATACTGTAGGGAGGAGATAGCTTCACTGAAAAGTGAGTTATCCCAGGCAAAGAAGTTTGAAGAATCCCTTAATGGGAGAAGCATAAGACTGATGGACATCACAAGCACAGTGAACTCAAGATTTAACAGTACACCTGGCTTGGGTGCTTCATCCAGCCAACCTATAGTATTAACAACCCCAATTAAATTTTTTTCTGATAAAGGAAAGGGTGTTGTAGAGGTAGCTAGGAAGAATCCTGATTTACCTAAGGAAAACAAAGTTCAACAGGAAACGTCAAACAGAGGTCGACGATCGTCGAACAGAGCTCGGCGATCTCAGGCTGGATCGTCGAACTCAGATCGACGACTTCTGAACTCTGAACTCTGGTATAGTCGATCTTCAAACGGAGCTCGACGATCTGACCCAAGATCGTCGAACTCAGCTCAACGATCGTCGAACGGAGCTCAGAGCCTTGAATATTCTTTCAGAGGTAAATCTAAATTCAACCCTAGAAGTCCCTCATCCCAAAGCTTCAACCCTTATACTGAATGGATAGTGCCTCCTAGGAAATACCATCTTGAAGGCTATAAGAGTCAGCCTGGAATGTCTTTTATTTCTGAGTTTAAAGGTTATCAACCTAGACCCAAGGTAAACTTGGTCAAAAACATATAAGCTGTTTATGTACAGGTGAAGACCTATCCAGTAATGGACCAACAATGGTATCTGGATAGTGGGTGCTCAAAGCACATGACAGGGAACAAGGAGAACCTAACATCCTTCAGAACCAAACTTGGACCCAAAGTGATTTTTGGTGATTCAAACTTTGGTCAAACAAAAGGATATGGTGCTGTTCAGATTGGCTCAGTCACATTCAAGAAGGTGGCTTATGTGGAAGGACTGAAGCATAACCTAATCAGCATCAGTCAACTCTGTGATGAAGGATATCAAGTGACATTCAACAAATCCTTATGCAAGATCAAGTCAGAGGATAACTTAACAGTGTTAACAGGTAAAAGGAAAGGTAACATTTATCTTATAGATTTCCTTTCAACCAACATAGATATCTGCTTATTTAATTCAGTCTGCAAACCAAATGATTTATGGCATAAGAGACTAGGACACTTAAACCTTAGAACCATTGCTAGGCTGTCCAAGGACAACCTTATTAGAGGATTACCTTCTGGCCCCTACAAGAAGGAAGGACTCTGCAGGGCTTGTCAATTAGGCAAGCAAACTAAAAATAGTTTTAAGTCACTTAATAAGAGTGATTCACCTAGAATTTTGTATCTGTTACACATGGATCTTTTCTGACCCATTACAGTACAAAACTTAGGAGGGAAATCTTACACCTTAGTGATTGTAGATGAATTCTCTAGATTCACTTGGGTATTCTTTCTGAGGAAGAAGTTTGATAACTTTAAGTGTTTGACAGAGTTTCTCAAATGTATACAGATTGAGTTCAATACTCATATTGCCCTGATCAGAAGTGATCATGGGATAGAGTTTGATTCTCTTCTTATGCAAGAGTTCTGTCAAAGTGAAGGGATCAGGCATACTTTCTCAGCTCCTAGAACTCCTCAACAAAATGGGGTAGCTGAAAGGAAAAATAGAACCCTAATTGAATCTGCTACTACATTATTGATAGATGATCACCTACCTCTATCATTTTGGGCTGAGGCAGTAAACACCTCCAACTATGTGTTGAACAGGGGTCTAATACATAAACTGAAGGGCAAGACTCCCTATGAATTGCTCAAAGGGAAGAAACCTAAAGTAGACTATTTCAAAATTTTTGGTTGCATTTGTTATATTCACAATAATGACAAGAAATATGTAGCAAAATTCCAAGCTAAAGCTGATGAAGGAGTGTTTCTGGGATACTCCATGATCAGTAAAGCTTATAGGGTGTATAGCAAATCTACTCTGAAAATTGAAGAATCTGTTCATGTATCTTTTGATGAGACTAATATGTTTTATAAGGAGAAGTCTACTTCTACCATAGAACCATTGCAGGTACACTCTCTCTCAGAAAATTTGGACAGGTTACATATTGTAGAAAAGGATTCAACACATCCACCTATCCAGCAGAGAGAAGAAATCAGTGAAGATGAAGAGGATACTCAACATCTTGGTGTTCAACATCTTGGAGAAAACCATCTTGAAGAGCCAGTTGTTGTTCCATAAGAGGAAACAACAACACAGGTTGGTGAACAATCAACACCCCCTGTTGATTTAGAAACAACAAGAGATCACCCAATCTCCCAAGTGATTGGAGACATCTCAGCTGGTGTGCAAACCAGAAATCAGGTTAACCAGAACCTGATTCATACCTGCTTTCTATCTCAAGTTTAACCTCAATCCATTTAAGATGCAGAACAAGATCCACACTGGATCATTGCTATGCAAGAGGAACTACATCAATTTGAGAGGAATCAAGTTTGGGAACTAGTGCCAATGCCTAAGGATCACTCTATTGTTGGAACAAAGTGGGTGTTCAGAAACAAGTTAGATGATCAAGGAGTTATTGTAAGGAACAAGGCAAGGCTAGTTGCTCAAGGTTATTCTCAAGAAGAAGGAATAGACTATGACCAGACCTTTGCACCAGTTGCAAGGTTAGAGGCCATAAGAATATTCCTAGCTTATGCAGCTCACAAAGGTTTCAAGGTCTACCAAATGGATGTGAAGAGTGCATTTCTCAATGGAGACATCAAAGAGGAAGTCTATGTTAGACAACCTCTAGGTTTTATCTCTTCAACTTATCCTGACCATGTTTTCAAATTACATAAAGCATTATATGGCCTCAAACAAGCTCCTAGAGCATGGTTTGAGACCTTAGCATGCTTTCTTCTTAAAAATGATTTTATAAGGGGTAGAGTAGACCAAACTATTTTTATTAGAACCCATAAGTCCCATACCCTACTAGTACAAATATATGTAGATGATAATATCTTTGGTTCTACTGATTCAAATTTGTGCAAAAAGTTTTCCAACCTGATGCACTCTAAGTTTGAAATGAGTAGCATGGGTGAGCTTTCCTTCTTTCTAGGATTGCAATTCAAACAACATGTTGAAGGCATATTCATTTCTCAAACCAAGTATGCAAAAGAACTGGTTAAGAAATTTGGTATGTCTGAAGCATCTTATATGAAAACCCCTATGCCTACCAATGCTGTATTAGATGCTGATGAACATGGAAAACATGTTGATCAGACAACATATAGAGCAATGATTGGCTCTCTATTGTACCTTACAGTTAGTAGACCTGATATAATGTTTGCTACATGTATATGTGCTAGATTCCAAGTAAGCCCTAGAGAGTCACACCTAACATTAGTTAAGAGGATTCTTAGGTATGTGAAAAGTTGTCCAAATCTAGGCCTCTGGTATCCAAAAGACTCAGGATTTGAATTAACTGGATTTTCAGATGCTGATTATGCTGGATGCAGAGTAGACAGGAAAAGCACCAGTGGAACTTGTCAGTTCCTTGGTGACAGACTTGTCTCCTTGTTCTATAAGAAACAGACATCTGTGTCCACTTCAACTGCTGAAGCTGAATATATGGCAGCAGGCAGTTATTGCTCACAGATTTTGTGGATTCAAAACCAGCTCCTAGACTATGGCTATAACTTAGAAGGGTCAAAAATATTTTGTGATAACACCAGTGCTATTTCTATAGCACAAAATCCAGTCCTCCATAGTAGGACAAAACATATAGAGATTAGGCATCACTTCTTAAGAGATAATGTAAAGAAAAATAAAATTTAAATTCAATATATCCCAACTGATTTGCAAAGGGGAGATATTTTCACCAAACCTTTGGATGAAAAGAACATACCTTCTTCCTAAATCAGTTAGGAATGTTAGATGGAGGAAGTTTAAAATAAATCCCAAGATTTTAAAACTCTAAAAACAGACCAAGACTAGGCTAAAAACTTGAATTTTCTAGTGTCTGTAGGTTCTTTTTATCTCTGAACTGCGCTCGACGTTTTTCCCAAAAAGCGTCGAACGGAGATCGACGCTTTCTTATAGCGTCGACCAGAGTTCAGCGTTTTCCAGATAGCGCTAGGCAATCTTATTATAGTCGATCGGAGATCGACGTTCTCCAATATCGTCGAATGGAGATCGACGTTATTGAAGACTCTTCATATTCCATTAAAAGCCCAGATCGTCGAACGGAGTTCAACGGTCTTTCCTTTCCGGCATCGAATCCTAATATAAAATCATTCTTTCATCGTCGTTCTTCTCTTGCGCTTTCATACTCTCTCCAAACTTTTTCTTTCCCTCCAAACTCTACTGCAGTTGGTTGTGTTTGTTACTTTTTGCAGGTATACAATGGCCGTGAATGTTACCGCTCTCGCCAAGATGAAATTTGATACAGGATTTTATATAGATATGGATTCGTTTGACAACAGCGATCAGTTTTTTAAAGACATTCTGGAACTTTTCCGAGAACAACAGTTAGTGCATATAATGTCCACTAGGATGAAGATCACCGCAGATGAGATTAAAGAATGGGTATTTACAGCACATAATCTGGATCTGAATACCCTTGTTGGTACTATCAGCGGGACTCAGGTATCATTATCACCTACTCTCCTGACTGAAGTATTTCATTTGAGTACTGGATATGATTCTGTTTAACTTTCGGGAGAGGAATTTGCTTCAATGTTAGACAGAATGGGTCACTCTGCAGAAAACCCTAACAAATTATTGAAAAAGAACTTATCTATGGAATTTAGATTTCTTGCTGATGTTGTGGGGAAAGTGCTACTGGCAAAGCACTCAGCACATGATACCATATCCAAGTATCAGTTCTATTTGATGGGATCCCTAGTGGATAAGAAAAACTTGAACTGGGGAGCCATCTTCTTTTATCTGATAAAGAAGAAAATAAACAAAAGTTTTGTGAACTTTTGGAGGATCTTAGGGGTATTCCTGCACTCCAGGTGCCCTGAACTGCTATTATCAAATGGGATGCACATCAATGCATCAAAAAGGCTAACCTGTGCCCTATTTGGGAAATGGGACAGGCAGATTATAAAGCCAACCAGGACTACCACTACTTCAGGCACAAGGACTATTGCAGTCTCTTCCCCTCAGGCCCCTTCCCTCATTGAGGAATTGCCTGCCTCCACCTCTTCTCCTCCTTCTCCACCTCCGGCTATTTCTACCTCCATCTCCACATCAACCATCTCCACGTCCATCTCCACGTCCATCTCCTCCCCCATTAACATTTCATCACCAATTTCACTTCCAGCCACTTCAGAACAATTCCATCCACTCCACTACTATCCACCTCTTGACATTCCATCCTTCAACATTTTGTAAGATTCCTTCATGGATGCTTCCCCTTCCTCACCTGCTGAGCTTCCCTCTATCTCTTCATATCAACAACTCCTGCATGATATTCTAACCCAACCATCATTCACACTATCCATCTCCACACCCATACCATCTATCTCCACCATCCCAATCTCTCAACCAACCATCCTACCATCCACAATACCATCTCCTGCAGTCCATCCATCACCAGCCCAAATCATTCCATCCTCCACCTCTACTCAAGTCACACTTGAGTAAGTCGATCTATCAGCTTTGGCAGATAAGATATATAGGATACTGGCCCCCAAGCTAGTAAACCTGCTGGAGACCTCCATGGCTCCACTCCTGAAATCAATAAAGGAGTTATCTGACAGGCTATCCTCTCTCTCTCTTCTCCTCAGTCAATCCCTTCTATGGGGTGCCTTTATCCAGTTATCACTGAATCAAGGCAGGGGGAGATGCCCTATGAAGTTGAGGTAGTACCTGCTGCTCCTGAGGAATTGCTGCTGCTAGAGATTTCTACTCCAGCTCCAGTACCAGTACTCACAGTGGACCTCAGGTCACTGTTATCTGAATTTGATCTTCTTCACAGAAGCTGCTTACCAACTCAGGGATTTGAAGACCTTACTAAGGCCATTGTGCCTATTGTTGTCTGTGATCCCAGCCTGATTATCTCTTATATCAGTTCTCTTAAGGTTGAGGAAGTTTCTGCTTGTGTTGTTGCTGCTGCTGCTGCTGAAGTTGCTGAATCTACTGATATTGATATGTTATCTGCTGATGTTACTGCTGTTGATTTTGACAAGTCCAAATAACTAGAGGAGTACATCAAAAGGATTGATGATCTCTATGACAGACCCCAGAGTTAAGATAGTGATCAATTCAATACTGACTCTGATGATTCTTCTAGCACCATTGCCAAGAAAAGGAAAGCAAGAAGCAAAGCAATGATGAGAGTCCCTCCTGCTAAAGCCAAAGGTTTCAATGATATACCATACTACATTTTGCATGACTGTCAGATAACAGAGTCTTGGATGCAATACTCTAAGAATCAGCTAAAGGCTATGAAGAAAAGAAGAAAACTTGACAAATATGAGAAAGGATCTTCTCAGTTTCCTCCTCCTCCTCCAGACTCAGGATCTGGTGGAGGCTCAGCTTTTCATTCATCTGCTTCAAAGCACAGTTCATCTCAATCTTCACAGTTATCAACCTAGAGGACAATATCAAAGAGGCTATCATTCTAGAAGAGGTCAGTACAGAGGAAATCAGAGAGAGCACAGAACTTACTCCAGACAAAAAAGGGAAGGACAAGGTCCTATTGATTCTACTCAAGGTCCTTTCCCTAACAAACTTAGAGATACAGTTGTCACCAGGACTCCTACTAATTCATAATCAATCAATAGATATGAACCTCCAGTCCCATTTGAAGATCCAGAAAACAACCCATTGTCATGGACTGCCAGAATGAAAGAGCTTGCTGTACTAGATTAAATGAAAAAGGCCAAAGAGTAAGGCAAAGACTGTTCCAACATTACAACCCTATCAGATCAAAGGAAGACAGAATTAGAGAGATATTCTTCAAGAAAATTCTTTGATCCAAAAGATTATATGAAGCTGCATCCTGAGGTTGTTGTTCCAAGGCCTAGATCCCATACCTCCTTAGGTGCAGATGATGACAGAAGATCAAAGAAAGAAGCCCTCAGTCCTAACAGGGAAATTCTATTTAAAAAGGGAAATGAGAAGAAGTGATTTCTGTAAGCTGAACAAACATCTATCTCTTGCTGATATTCTATCTGTGATCTGCATACTGCTATGTCATTGTTGGTTTAGCTTTCGCTTTGTCTGTATGCTTATTTTTTTCCTATTTTGTCTTGTAAATAGTAATCCTAACCCAAATAGGGGGAGATTGTTGGAACACCCTATTACTAATTTGGGCAAGGATCACTATATTTTTAGGAATTAGGTTTGACCTAGTTGTATAGTTGAAAAGGTCAAATTAGAATGAGTCTAAGGGTAAGAACTTAGGTTTGAAGCTGCCCCCAAGACCATTCAAAGATCAGGATTCAGTGCTGAGACAAAGACAATTCTCGTCAATCTCAGGTCGAAGAAACGTCGAACTCAGTTCGACGTTCTCTTAGCTCAATTCTATAAGGCGTCGAACTCAGGTCGACGATCGTAGAGCTCAGGTCGACGTTTTCTGTCTCTAGTATAAATCCAATCTCTGAGCTCAGGTCGACGATAGCTGAGCTCAGGTCGACGATTTTTTCTGAGAGGTCGACGTTTTCAGAATTCAAATTCAAGAACAGTTATGGAATTCATTCAGATTTATTTCCTGCATTTATTGAAAAGGATTATGTAGCCGTTTCAAGCAATCTGGAGCAAGTTTTAAGGAAGGCTAAAAGGAATGTTACTTAGGACTTTCCCCAGAGACAGTTGTCAATTATAGAAGTCATTTATGACTGAGTAACGGCCATCCAAGTCAGAATCTGATATACTCCTACATTACATGTATTTGAAAGAGAGAATAGATGAATAAGATAGACAAGAGACATACAGGATTATTAGATTGAGAAAAATAGTTACAGAAGAGAGATAAAAACATACTTTGATCAAGAACTCATCTTCTGTAATATACAGATTCACGGAGTCAAAATCTTCAAGAACACAAGGAACTTTTCTGTGGAGGAGATCATCTGCTATTCTACTCCTCAAAATCCTCAAGTGTTCAAAAGCTTCAACATCAAGGACTCCAGACATCTCACATTTTAGCATCTGCTGAAATCATCTTTTGCTGGAGATCTAAAGCAACTGAAGACCTATCACCCTAGCAAAGCTCACCTTCCTGAACCCTTACAGATCTCAGGGGGAGCTTTAGCAAACATCTTCCACTTGTCTTCTCTCAGATTGTTGACAGAGAAGAACATCTTCAAACTACTTTCTTTTTCCTTTCCCTCCTATAAAAGGGTTTATCAAAACTCCCTTCAAAAGTTCTGAAACTGGTTTCTGAGACCTTATCAAAACTCAGTGGTGGCAAGACACCTTATCAAAGAATCTAGATCTAGTTTTTGAGCACCTTATCAAAAGCTCATTGGTGCCCAGGACACCTGATCAACTATTCCTGCAGTAGATTCCTACCTAGGGTGGTAGAAGAGTGGATGTACCTAGGTTGTTGGGGAACCACTATAGCTCCTTGTGTCATCTGGCTGCTGTGTGTTGTACTTTACTGTGTGCTGTGTGATTTCTTATTTCTTGCTTTAGTTTTTATTTCACTGCAAGCACCTTACACATATACATAAATTAAGTCTTCTACTGCTTTACAGTTTTTAATTGTAAATTATTTTAAAATACTCTATTCACCCCCCCCCCTCTAGAGTGAAGATAGATCTTACCCTCACTTTCACGCTCCACGCCTTCTAGTCCTTCCACAAAGGATTCCGACACGAATGAGTGCAAAGCACCCATATCAAATAGCGTATAAGCGGGCTTGCCGTCGATGAAGACTATGCCTGGGGTAGTTAAATATCTTAGAAATCTAGTTATGGTTTTCCTTCCTAGTTCTAACAATTCTACATCCATGTGTCTAGCTTTTTAGGATAGAAAAGAACTTAAAATTACTGGCATACCTGTTATCACTTGCTCTGGGTTCCGAGGTTGAGCCAGATCTAGGGCATACACTTATTCTCTATTCTGCCTATGGTCTCTGCCCTGGAATCCACATCCTCGGCCGTGTCCTTGACCTCCAAACTATTGAGCAGGCGGGGTAGCCTGTGGTGCTGGTAGGGGTGCCCCCTCATAGTGCAGTTTCTCCGGATATGCCCTAGCTGATGATAGTTGTAGCACTCGGACAGGGTATATGCCATACCCCTGGGTCTCTGCATCTCCCCCATCTGGAGAGGTTGAGGAGCCATTACCACCGGCTCCCTAAGCTCCTGTCTCACCTCCTGACGAGGTTGGTCCTCTGCTCTTCTCCCATCTCTCCCATCAGCAATGCAGCCCCTTTGCTGATCATTTCTGGATCCCCGGACCTGATCCTTAGTTGGCCTCTTTCGACCTCGAGTCGTGTGCTAATCTTCCTCAATCCTCTTTGTCATCTCCAATATCTGAGGTATAGGCCTGTCAGATATGAACAAAAGAGCCTCTCTTAGATCCTCTCGCAGGCCCTTATAGAACCTCTTGGCGTATCCTGCCTCATCCAGCTTATAGGAGTCCGCTAACAAGGCTAAATAATTGAACTCCCGGTGGTACTCCACCACTGTCTTGTTGCCTTGCCTCAGCTGCAGGAATCTGTCTTCCAGCTCATCTCTTGCCGACGGTGGAACGAAGTGCTCCAACAATGCGGCCCTGAACTCCTCCCAAGCAATTTCTGCAACCTCCCTGTCTGCAAATGTCGTGTCTAGCAGTGTCTTCAACCATCTCTTGGCATGGGACTCCAAGCAGATACCATCAAAGGAACCCTCTCCTCCCATGGGCACCGTATCCCGGTCAGCATCTTGTATATGATATCAAGACACTCCTCTGTCCATACAGCCGACTCTGTCCCTAAGTAAGATGGGGTAGAAAGTCCTCGAATGATGCTCAACCAATTGGCCCCCGGGTTTAGCTACGGAGCTGAAACCTGCTAGACCCTGAAAGCCTCCAAAATGGCTGTCAGAGTCTGCCCCATCTACGACTGTAGGAATGGAGTGGGGACCGGGGGAGGTGGTGCAACATTCGGAGTTTGTTGAACTCTGCCCTGTGGTGTAGGCTATGCCGGAGGCTGTATAACAAAGACCATTTATAAGTAATCGACTCAAACCTAATTAAAAAGTGTACAATTTACATGTGATCCCCCATATGGGCACACCAATGCTTCCGCTGCTTAATTTGTCCTCAAACTAAACTCGTGCGTGGGTGACCCAGGGTTTGTGGACTGCTACTTTTTCAATCGAGGTCTCCTCTGATACCACTTGTAAGACCCCCTTTTTTCGTTCAAAATAACGGGGTCTTAGGCCCAGAACCGCCGCTTTGTGGTAACACCTTCATGCCCGAGGTCGTCACTAAAAAACGTCGATCCTGCCGGTCAAATCGATCACAGAATAGTAGCAAAATATGAGAGTACATAAAATTAGAACTCTACACATGTCCACAACAATCACATATAAAATAATAAATCTCCACAAAGGGAGAGTCCACAACAATAATAATAAAAGTACTGAAAATAGGGCTCATGCCCGATACATTAAGTCCTCACTATAGTTCACTCATCGCGGAAGCAAAACTAAAACAACTACTAATGATCGGGACTCACTGTCTCAGCTGTCTGAACTCTGGTACTAGACTTTCCCGTCTCTAAGCGTGTCGTCCTCCGAAAACCATTAGTCTAAAAGACTAAGTCCTATCATCCCCTACCCCTCCCCCTATGGCTCCTAGGCATCGAGCGGGGAGAAGGAAAGGAGAGGTAATGAAGGTGGAGAATAACAAAGTAACAGGTGGCGGCGGAACTAATCTATCAGTTCTATGAAAACAAGTAGCAATAGTAAAAGTATGTAAGATAGAACATGAAATAAGTAAGTAACCTTAACTTATATGAGTGCATATACAAACACATAAGCTTAGAATTTATACGATAGGGTGTCGGTTTTCAAGCAAGCAATATATATATCTATAGAATAATAACCTAAAATTATAAGCATGCTCACGCAAGCTTATAAACCAAGGGGTCGTTTTGCAGAGCCTATTGTATAAAGAGTCCCATACCAATTTATACAATATATGTCAAGGGTTATATGCAATGGTTATGTTATGCCTTGCAAGTATGCTATGACGTGAATCATGCAAGTGCAACACACCCACCCGACTCAGTGCACACAGATCTTTAGTTCCAACTTTCTGGAGCCTAACCTCCCAGGATACCTCCGTAGTGGCTAACAGAAGTGGTGGGTTGGGCCTCACCCACCTCTACACCGATAATTAAACAACCAATCAGACATATCGTATGCCTCGACACTGGTGCACTAAGCGGAGCTCCTGTGTACTCTTTACCGGCTTGTCCATTGGACTTAATTTGGCGAAGTGCAAAACCACACTTGCTGAGTCAATGTATTGGCGTCAGTGCATCGACCCTCAAATACTAAAGACCCATCATCTTATAATTTATGCACATGCAAACTTGATATATCAACCATCGAGCCAAAGCTTGCCCGAACTAACCCGTCTGTCACAACCAATAACCGAGCCAAAGCTCACTGGACTAACCCGTCCGTCACAATTATCTACCGAGCCATCGGCTCATCGGGCTAACCTGCCCATCACCAAAACCACTGAGCCTACCGCCCGTGTGACCCAACCTAATTTCACGAGACACCGGGGTGTGTGAAATTGAACCCCTAGTTATACTAGTTACTCTTAAACATTGATTACTCTTACGACTTACGTTAACCTTGGACTGCCCAGGGCATTCCCCGTGAAGGGCTCTTGAGGGCACTAGGAACTATGATGGGCTGAAGCCCAAATCTCCCTTTCGCAAGTCACTTAATATAATTGGTTAATACCCGATTCTCGATCCCTTTAATGTTACTCTGGATCTAACCCTAGTGTGTTATGACCCTCTCTCTCCCTCCACAGGAAAGACGATCTTTCGTCGATCCCGAGCACTATCTAATCCTAGTCAAACCAACCTTCTACTCATCCGAACTTCCATGGATGTACTCAATTTCACTTTAGCAAAACCAGCAAACCACTAACCCCAATCCATATGCCCAATTCAATTGTTATCAGATTTTCTGCAGATTTACTACACGCAGACAACCCTATGCTATATGATGTACATGATAGGAGGTACTCCAAATCTTCATCCAAAAGCCCTAAGATAATTAATGGGGGTGTATATGACATATTTAGCAGAAATTCAGAAACTTGGAATTTTCCTAATTTAACTGATATTTTATTTATTTTCCCTAAAAATCCAAATGCCCTAGTTTTGAATATGAAGTGGCTTTTATAGTCATTCAAAATGTTCCACAAAATTATGATAAATAATAGGCATCTAATTGATAGTAAATTCATGTCTCCCCAATTTTTTTGAAAGGTTTAGTCCTCTGATCTAAGATTTTAAATGTAAACACATATTTATCAATTAAAGTAATAAGTGTTGCAAATAGACTTACAAAAAGTATGATAAAATTCAAGCATAACTAAAATGTTCTAAAAACACTCCTGACCAAGTTTTAAAATTTTCCAGTGAATAATGAACTCTAATTCTAATTTTGAACAATATTCCTCTTTTATAAATTAATGAAATAACTATAAAAATTATGATAAAATTTTCTCATGATCATATATACCTTATAACACCACTAAATAAGTTTCACAATTTTCTATCAAGCATTGAGCTCTAAATCCACTATTGTACATATTTGCATATTTATAAGTTTGTGAGGTAAGTACTGAAAATATATATCTAAAAATTATAATAAAATTCATTTATGAGCATAATGATCTAAAACTTCCTCTGCCCAATTTTCATGATTTTCCAATGAACATTTAGGTCATAGTAAACAAATAATTGTCAAGGGCTAATCCATGTATTACAAAGGAGGTACTAAAATTATTGTTCCAAAATTTCCAATAAAATTCCCAAAGTCTCAAATTAACCCTATGACTCCACTACCCAAGTTGCACAGCTTTCCACACAGTTTTGATGCCCTAACTTACATGTATAATATTTGTGCCCTAAACTAGGGTTAGGGTTTTGGGGAGTTTAACAGCCTCCGAATCCAATAATATTTTTACCAGAGGACCTTTACTACCCTAAAGTACTCTCCACCAAGTTTCAAGTCATTTCAAGATCACATGACTCCTTAACCTTCAAACCCTAGATTTGCACACCTAGGACCTACCCTAGAGTTCTAGGGCTCCACCCTTCAACTTCCACCCAATATAAGTGGAGGGGGGTATTTAATGTGCTAAAAAGACTGAGAGACAGGTTCCATCACTTTTGGATGAGGTTGGCCAACTCAAGAGCACTTATCCCTAATTTGACCTAAAAAGGGTCAACCTTTGCCTACACAAATACTCTATCAAATCAAACCCAAAAGGGGTGAAAGTTTTACCAGAGCCTTATAATATTCCCCAAGATCACCTACCAAAATTTTGGGGTGTTTTTGAAGTGTTTAAGACACCTAATTAATTTGTACATGATCTATTAAATTTTTCCAAAACTATACAAAAAGTATCTCCAAAAATTCTCATTTTTGTACAGAACCTAGGTATCGGTTAGAATGACTCCCTGTCCAAATTTCTAGTCATTTTGACGAGAGATAAAGTAGGGGCACTCATTTTAATCTCTGACTAACCCTAAGTATAGACCCCACCAAAATGAGTGCCCTGGTCAAACCAGACATCAAAATTGGTTCAGACCAACTTTAAATTAAAGTACACCTATAGGGATACAACTTGGTGTTTACCATTTTTTCACTAGAGGTTTCTAGATATTTTTAAAAATTAAAAACATTAAAGGCATTTTCTGTGATAGAAATCAAATGAAATGATTTATTAACCCTAAGATATAAATTTAAGCGGCACGAATCTTAGTGCAGGGATGGACAGCATCTGGTCATCTTCTCCAGCGTGCCAATAGTCTTGATTCCCTCTTCTTGGGCCAACATCAAGCCGCCGCTGCCGATAACCCGGCCACCTCCTTGGTCGGCCACCACCTCAACCACCTCCATTGTGGTGGTGGCAGTCGATTGGAGGCAGCACGGCCGCCGGAGGGGCCGTCTCCGGCGATACCGTAAGATGGATTTTTCATGGAAAAAACGGGATAACGTCTTTCCTGATCGGGCTTAATTGAGCCTGATTCTCATCCCTAAAGATCCCTATGATCTATCCACAAAGAGAGGAGAAGGGTAGGACCTTATTGGAGGCTTGAAGTCGCGTTGATCGCCGGGTTGCCATGGTGGTGGTGTCGTCGATCGGGTTTCTATAACAGCACAGTGGAATGCCTCATCTCCTTCATGTGAAGTGTGTAAATGACTCCCCTGAGTCCAGTGGTGCTTTTAAGATCACTAAAGGGGGAAGAGGAAGGGCCAAGCACCAATGGCCATTAGTGGCCTTCAATGGAGCTTTCGTCCAAGTGGTGGGGTAGTGAACCTGGCTTAGTGTGTCCAGAAAATGGCTGGAAACTCCTCCTCTTCCCCAAGGAGTTGAATCCAGCCATCAAAGGTGGCCCTTTGCCTCCCTATGCCATGAATGGCTTCTTCCTCCCCCCTTTCTCTCTCCTCCATTAAGGGGTAAGGTGAGCTCTCTCTCCTAGTCATCAAGGTTAACTTTGATAGTTTTACTTTCAAGACAACCTAAAACACCTAGAGGGGGGGGGGTGAATAGGTTCTAATTACTTGTTTATACTTTTAGGCAGAATTCAATCACAGAATTGAAACATCCAGCACAGCAATCACAGAAATTTAAACATCACAATTGCACAATGTTTTATAGTGGTTCCCCAAGGTTTGGGTACATCCACTTTCCCCCTTCACCTATCTAGCAGTATGCTAGATTCGGCCAAACTTCCACTATTCTCAGATCCTCAGATCCTATAGCTCATAACCTGGTTAGGTTCCTACAACTCAGGCACAACAGCCCTACCTCAGCCTAGCCACAAGGCCTACAACTCAGAGAAGAACCTTCTCCTACACTCAGGCAAATAGCCCTACCACTCAGAGATCAACTCTCCTACACTCAGCCTTTATATCACAGGATTACAACTCAGATCTGTGTAAAACAGATCCTACAGAAATTTAGAAAAGAAGTTTTAATGTCTTGCCATTGTTGAGAGAGAAGAGGACAAGACAATTCTTGATCAGCTGATGAAATCAACTGAATCTGAGCTTTCTTCAAAGCTTCTTGAATCTGAACTTAGCTGAGTTGATTTCCAAACAGCTTCTTGAGAAACCACTGATGGCTTCCTTCTTCTTCTTCAAAATGGGTGGATCCCTCTCTATCCAACACCTTTGATGATACTTCTGAATTCTTGTTAGAACTCTTCTTAGATCGATCCTGAGATCGTCTTCTTAGATCTTCTGATGAAGATCTTCTTTAGAGTATTACTCCTTCTTGATTTGATTTCTCGATTTGATTGCCAATGTTCAATCTTCTTTTCTTCCCTCTGAATCTGTCTATTTATAGACCTTCTTAATGGTAACCGGCTGATTCGGTTTATAACTGTCTTCTGACAAGTCTGACAACATTAGTTAACTGGCTGCAACCCACAGCTGTCAAGTCTTCAAACAGATCCTGTGCCTTAGTCTTGGTCAGCAATGTGTTGAGACAGACTGTCAGGAAGTGTCGAGACCAACTGTCTATATGTGTCGACACAAGTAACTTTGGTGTCGACACAACCTTTGATGATGTCGACAAGTTTGCCTTTAAGTCGACACAGCTTCTTCAGAACTTTATTTTGAGAATGAGTCGACACAGAGAATTTATGTCGACTCAACACTTCATCTTTCTTCAGAAAATAACTTGGTCTTGACTTTGCAGTGTGTCGACACAAGTCCTGTGTGTCGACACAGTTGTTGTAGATTCAGAACTCAGTATGTGTCGACACAGCCTTCAGGTGTCGACACATCAATTGTCGACTCTGCCAACATGTGTCGACTCTGTCTCATTGTGTCGACTATCTCCTTCTGCGTCGAGGTCGACTATCTTTTAGTTAGTCAACACTGCTTTCCAGTGTCGACACAAATGTGGTCGACTATCTTCCTGTGAGTCGACACTGCTTCCCAGTGTCGACACAAATGTGGTCGACTATCTTTCTCTGTGTCGACACAGCTTCCTTCAAGTGTCGACACAAATATTCTGAAGTGTCAACACTGTTTCTTCAGGTGTCGACACATGGACTTAGAATATTTTTCTGCATTCTTTAACACTTCTTCACCTGCATATGTCAACTTAAAACAACATCAAATACACCTTGATGTATATCATTGAGCTAAGTTGGGCTTCTTCAAATCAGGTACACATTTTCCAATGTACCCAACAATCTCCCCCTATTTGGAGAAGTCATAACCCTTATAGCCAATGATATACACCATTTATAAAAAGTATAATATGATGATATATGACATAACAGGAATACTTAATATAAACAAAATATGAACAATCCATCACAGAGTGAACATTATATGATTCCAAACAAAATTTTGTTTATAACTTGATAATGTTTGATTACAGAGTTTTACATTGAATGATTTAATCAAAACATTACAAAACACATTTGAAAGAACATAAAACTAAGACTGATCAGGCTCTCTTATGACAATCCCTTTGCCAGATTGGATTTGAGCCTTCACAGGAGCTTCAGCATCTTCAGCTGGCTTCTTGCCTTTTTGATCAGCCTTCTTCTTTGCTTCTTCCTTGAGCCTTTGCCTTTCAAAGTAATGAAAGGGCTTTGGAAAGTACTTGCTCGGCTCTTGAGCATCTGGTGGCAGCCTACCCAGCTTGGCTTTTCTTCTAAACTGTACTATTGCCTCCTGCCTAGCTTCATGCTTTTGCCATTCTATTTCATTATACCACTTTCCTCTTTCATGAACTTGGTCTTTCACAGCCTTCCATGCAGTGAGTATAATATTTCTTGAAGTAGGGCTCCACTGCTCAAAATCTGGCTTAAGTTCAGCCTGCTCTCTAAATCTCTTCTTGGATAGTAGAGCATCTTGCTGTTCTTTCAAATTGGCCTCAGGCTTATCCACTTTCTCAATAACAACCCTGTCAACCTCCTTTGGAGGGCTATACATATCTTGAACTTGCTGATCAATCATATCAAAATCTGGAGGAGGGTAAATGACTTGGGCAACCTCAGGTTGATTGCCTTCAAGTAGACCTGTTTGTATTCCTAACTCAGCCACCATAACATCATCACACAAAGGTGGATATCCCAATGTGGCTCGAATACTATTTGTCACCCATTTGGTGTGCTCTGAGCCAGCATGAACCAACAACCTCTCCCCCTTTATGGCTTCTCTGGTAATATGATCTCTTAGATCTTCCTTCTGAAATCTGATCTGTCCATCCAGATAATTCACACCCTCTTAAAAAATGGTTTTAACTTTTGAAGCTTGTCAGATATGTCCTTTTGAGAGGTAGTGATAGCAGCTTTAACTGATTCAATAGCATCTTGAAGTTTCTTATCAAATTCTCCCATCTCCTTTGCTCTAGCTTCAGTCAGCCCTGGAGTAGTCTTTTTCAATTCATCAATAATTTCTTGATGAGATTCAGTTAAATTGTCATTCATCCTCAGCTGATTCTCCAGAACATAACTTTGCTTTAAAACAATATCATCCACTTTAGGGATGATGGACTGCTGTTGTTTAGCCAAATACACCACAGCATTACCTCCCTTATGGAAGCAATCTGTCATCTCCTTCTTATGCATATTGACTTCAAATCGAATTGACTTTATATCCTGAGCCAAGTCAAATTGAAGGGACTTATTGCTCTCATCAACATATTTTTCAACAGCCACTCTATGGTCATCTAACTTAACTTGCAAATCAACCATAAACTTGTTATAATTAAATTCAGAATGAGATGGTGGAGTTGTAGTCTGTAGAGCCTGCTTATAACCTTTGCTCCTTCTCTTGAAGACAACAAGTTTTCTCTTCTTAGCCATTCTGGCTTCTTCAGTCTCAGATTCAGATGAACTATCAACTTGAACTCTTTCTTGAGGAGGAGGAGGAATATCTGTCTCAGTGCCATGTTGTTCAGCTTCAACATGCACAGACTCCCCCTCAACCATTTGCTCCTTCTCAAGTTCTATCTCCATGTCAAGGGCCTTTTCAATATCTTGCCCCTCTTCTACTCTATCAGTAGCAATATCAACATTTAGAAATAACTCATCTAGAGTATATTCCTTCTGAGCTTGAACATAATATGTATCAATTAGATCTTCTATATTCAGATCTCTGGAGATATCAATTTGTACTGCCTCTTGCACTGGGTCTGACATCTTCTCCCCCTGTACTTGTTCAGTATTGGTAATGTCCTGGGCAGGTGAGTACACTTGATCCCCCTGCAACTGTACAGAAATTGAAATATTAGAAATGTCTTTTATAAGAAAATACACCATCTTCCCCTGCAACTGTACCTGGTCAGGAGTAGATTCATTCTGGGCAGGAGAATGAGCTTGCTCCCCCTGCATCTGTGCAGGTATAGTGTCTTGCTGGGCTGGAGTAGACGCAGGGTGATCTTCAACCTGCTTCCTCTCTTGTTCTTCTTGAAGCTGCTTCAGTATCTTGAGCATGAGAAGAGGATTTCACTGGGGTGTCCTGCCTGCTCTCATCAGGCACATCCTTAGACAGCACCCTATCCCACCTAGAGAACAATCTCATGTCCATCTTTCTCATGTGATTGATTTTTGTTTCTGGCAGGTGTTGCATTACCTCAGGGATCACTCCATTCAGATATAAACTCATAATTCTAGCCAGATTTGGCTTCTTGATTCCTTCCTTGATCTTTTCAAAGATTACAGCTGACCAATCAGTTGGAATTGTAAACACAATTCTGGTCATGAGGCTGAACATATACGCTGAAATCCTATCATGTCCCCCTGGTTTGCACAGAATCACTTTGCCAACTACTTCAGACAGAAATTTCCCTTGCTGATTCATCCCTTTCCTGTTGAAAGCAGCTCCAATATTCAGAGTGGGATCCAATCCGCACCATTGGATAGCCTCCCTTAACTTAGAAGCAGGGACTTCTTCTTCATTCTCAATTATTGGTAAATGTAGAATCTTCCTTAGACTTCTTGGGGTAATCTTCACTGGCGACCCATGAACAGTGGACTTGATTTTGAGAATATCTAAACCTATCGATGCAGAGTTAAAGAATTCATGTACCTCCTTCTTCCATATCTTAGAAGGTTCAGATACTAAAAACTCTAATCCGGATTCGGAAATAAGAGTGATAACTCGCTGAACATCTGTCGGGGCTTCGGCAAAGGCATTCCTGACCAACTCATAACCTTCATTGACGTTGTCTTCAATCTTCGGCGCCATTGTTCAGGTGAGAAAGCTTGAGAGAAGAGAGAGAGAGAGAGAAAGTTGACACAGGGTTTCAGTCTCGAAAACCTTGTAAGCGTGTCGACTGAATAAGTTCTTGACCTATTTATACCTTCTATTGAAAGAAGATCAAAAGGCGGGCAAAAACAGTCTATATGTGTTGACACAGATGGAATGTGTCGACACAAACTTCTATTGTCTCGACAACAAATCTGTCTACTATATGTCGACACCAATTGTGGATATGTCGACACCTGAGAGATATAGTAGAGTATCAGAAAATCTGTGTCGACTCTTAGGATAAGTGTCGACACAAAATTTGTAAGTGTCGACATCACTATTCTGGTGAAGTCGACACTACATTCCTGGATAAGTCGACAATTTAATTCTTAAGTGTCGACACATATTCTCTGTGTCGACACAATATTTCTGACTTGTCGACATTACTTCACTGAGTCGACACATTATCACTGAATGTGTCGACACTATTTTACTTAGCCAATTTCTGTTTTTGTCAACACCACTTGAGACCATTTGATAATCTAATATGTTACTTGTAAGTTTGTTGATAATCTAATCAATGGTCAGCATGCCTAATTCAATTTTAAATTTATTGAATTTTGTTTCATCCAGAGGCTTAGTGAATACATCTGCTATTTGATAATCTGTTTTAACAAATTCTCTAAGAAAATGGTATTTAATTTCTATATGCTTAGTTCTACTATGAGAAACAGGATTATTAGCAATAGAAATTGCACTCTTAGAATCACACAAAAGAGGTGTTCTACTTACTTGAATACCATAATCTTTAAGCTGATGTTGTATCCACAATAGTTGTGCACAGCAGCTGCCAGCAGCAACATATTCTGACTCAGCTGTAGATATAGCCACACTGGTCTGCTTCTTACTACTCCAAGATATCAATCTTCCTCCCAAGAATTGACAAGTACCTGTTGTACTCTTCCTATCCTCTCTACAGCCTGCAAAGTCTGCATCTGAATAACCTGTTAGTAGAAAATCTCTATTCCTAGGGTACCAAAGGCCTAGATTAGGTATGCCCTTAAGATATCTCAGAATCCTTTTGACTGCAGTATAATGAGACTCTTTAGGGCAGGCTTGGTACCTAGCACAGACACATGTAGCATACATAATATCTGGTCTACTAGCTGTAAGATATAGTAGAGAACCAACTATTCCTCTATACAAAGTCTCATCAACAGGTTTACCTGCATCATCTTTGCATATAGGCATACTTGTTCCCATAGGAGTTCTCATGATGGAGGATGACTCCATACCATACTTCTTAATTAATTCTTTGGTAAACTTTGACTGGGATATGGACAAGCCATCATCAGTCTGTCTTACTTGGAGTCCCAAGAAGAACTTCAGTTCTCCCATACTGCTCATCTCAAACTTCCCTTGCATAAGTTTGGCAAACTTTTTACAAAGGTTGTTTTCAGTAGATCCAAAGATTATGTCATCAACATAGATCTGAACTAAGATGATCTTGCCTTTGGATTCCCTAAGGAATAGAGTTTTATCTATTTTTCCTCTTGAGAATTTATTCTCAATAAGGAAAGTAGATAGGGTTTCATACCAGGCCCTTGGGGCTTGCTTTAACCCATACAAAGCTTTTCTAAGCTTGTAAATATAATCAGGTTTAAGAGGATCTACAAAACCTGATGGTTGCTCTACATATACTTCTTCTTTAAGATCACCATTCAGAAATGCTGACTTCACATCCATCTGGTATACTTTGAAGTCTTGATAGACTGCATAGGCAAGGAACATTCTGATTGCCTCCAGCCTTGCTACTGGGGCAAAGGTTTGATCAAAGTCAATCCCTTCTTCCTGCCTGTATCCTTTAGCAACCAATCTTGCTTTATTTTTCACTATTACTCCATTCTCATCCAACTTGTTCCTGTAGATCCATTTTGTCCCAACTATATTGTGGCCTCTTGGTTTAGGAACAAGCTCCCAGACATTGCACCTTCTGAATTGATTCAGCTCCTCTTGCATAGCATCAGTCCAGTGCAGGTCTTGGATGGCTTCTTCAAACTTCTTAGGCTCCATTTGTGACAGGAAACTTGAATGCAGAACTATGCTTTGACTTCTGCTTCTAGTCTGCACTCCCTGTCTTGGATCACCTATTATCTGATCAGTTGGATGGTCTCTTAAATGTCTTGTAGCTGGAGGAAGATTCCCTTCTGGTTGAACATCTCCAGCTCCTTCATTATGCTGAACCTCTTTGTTTTCTTCATCTTCTATTGTGTCTTGTACTCCCCCTGGAAAATAGCCTTCATTTTCCAATACTCCATCTTCCCTTGAAGCTTCAGCAATGGAGAGCTTGTCCATTCTTTTGCTTATACTTGTTGAGTCATTTGATCTACAAGACAACTCACAGTTGATTAATCTTGTTTCATCAAACATAACATGCACAGATTCTTCAACAACTTGAGTAGTCAAGTTAAAGATTCTATAGGCCTTACTATTTGTGTTGTACCCAACAAATATCCCATCCTGGGATTTGGCAGCAAACTTAGTCAAATATGACTTACCATTGTTAAGTATATAGCATTTGCAACCAAAGATTCTGAAGTAGGATAGATTTGGTTTTCTACCTTTCATAATCTCATAGGGAGTCTTTTTGTGGCTCTTAGTGATAGAAGCCCTATTGATCACATGACAAGCAGTGTTTACTACCTCAGCCCAGAAATATTCTGGTAGAGAGGTGTCACTCAATAGAGTTCTACCAGCTTCAATTAATGTTCTATTCTTTCTTTCAGCAATTCCATTTTGCTGAGGTGTTCTTGGTGAGGAGAACTCTTGGAAAATCCCAAAGTCTTCACATAACTTTGTCATGCTTTCAGATTGAAACTCAGTACCATGGTCACTTCTGATTTTGACTACTGTACTATTCAGTTCATTCTGAATTTGCTTTACAAAATTAAGTAAGACACTTGGGGTTTCAGATTTCTGTCTCAGAAAGAACACCCATGTAAATCTAGAATAGTCATCTACAACCACAAAAGTGTAGACCTTCCTACCTAGACTATGAACTGGCATAGGACCAAAAAGATCCATATGCAAGAGGTATAAGCACCTCACAGAATCCTTGTTTTCAAGGCTTTGAAAGGAGGATTTTGTCTGCTTGCCCTTTTGACAAGCTGAGCATATCCCTTCCTTCATACACTTAACTTGAGGACCATTCCTCACTAATTCTTTGATAAAGAGTTGGCCAATTATCTTATAGTTAAGATGAGCCAATCTCTTGTGCCACTTAACACAATGAGAAGCATTGTCATCAGCTACAAGACAGATGGGAGAAGCCTTATTCTCACATACAAAATTAAGACAATATACATTTCTCTTCCTATACCCAGTCAAAATGATCTCTTGATCACTTGACCTTTTGATATGACATCCATCCTTAACAAATGAAATGTCATATCCTAAATCACTCAGCTGGCTTATGCTTATTAGATTATGTTTCAAACCTTTTACATAAGCCACTTGGGTGATAGTAATTAGGTTAGAAGAAATGTTACCAAACCCTTTGATGACTCCTTTTTCAGATCCACCAAAGATCACTTTAGGTCCATCTTTGACAGATGAATACTCCTTCAACAGCCCCTTTGTTCCAGTCATGTGCCTGGAACAACCACTATCTAAGTACCATATAGGGGCATGGCTACTTGGATACACCTGCAACACAGATTTACTTTCCCTTAGAACCCAAGCAAGTCTTGGGTCCTTGGTTCAAGTTAGCATTAACAAAGCTACTATTATATCTTCTAATAGGTAGACTATTGTTCTTTCTAACACTTGTGTTATACAAGCAGTCTAGTGCAAAATGGCCTCTCTTGCCACAACACCAACATTCAAACCTATTGTATCTAGTTCTAGATACATCCTTGACAAAAGAATTTTTGTCCATTGCTGGTGCTGCAGCACCTTCACCCACTGATTTTTTATAACCATTGGGTTTATGAACATGGGTAGGCCTGTTGGCATTTACACCCTTGTTTTTCAGAACATTAGACTTAATATGACCATGAATATTTTCATGATCATATAGGTTAGAAGGCACTTCCACCTTTCTAAACTTAATAGGGACTGAAAAGTTCAGTGGCTTGACAGGAGCTTTGCCTTTCCTCTTGAATTGGCCAGCCCTGGAGTTACCTTTGAATCCTAATCCTGCCTTACCCTTTTGATTCACAAATTCATCTATCAAAGGTAAGACAGACTTTGGCTTAGAGTAACTAGCCACTAAATCTTTTTCAATTCTTAGTCTGGCCTCCAGACTCTTCACTTGATCATTGGTATAATTAATTGTGCCCATCTGAATAATAGTTATATTCTTTAGCTTGGCAATTTCATTTAACTTCTGATCAATTACTTTCTCTAACTCAGTTGCAGCTACCCTTAGTTTAGCAATTTCATGAGCCTGAGATTTAACCAGGTTCTTGCTTTTCTTAAGGGCCTGCAACAAGTCCCCATACTTATCTATCAATTGATAGACATCTCCTTCAGATTCAGATGCATCTACATCACTTGATGCAGATGTAGCTGATTCTGTACTTGTACTACAAACAGATTTCATAGAAGGACATTATACCTTATTAGGACCAGACTGATTCTGGCATATTTCCTCTTCTGATCCTGCCATCAGTCCCATGCACTGATGATCCTCTTGTTCATTGATGGAGTCTAGCAACTGCAGAAACTCCTCTTCTTCAGATACAGCATATAGTCCAATATATGCTTCTGCTTCAGATTCTGACTCTGAAGTTGACTGATCTGTTAGGCCCTTATCCTTCTTTGCAACAAAGGATTTCTCCTTCTTGCCCTTTTGATGAGTCTTCTTCTTGTCTGAAGACTCCTTTCTCTTATCAAGACAGTCAGCCACTACATGTCCAGGCCTATTGCAACAATAGCAGATAATCTTTGAAGTAGTGGCTTTGCTGGGCTTTGATCGGCTCTTTTCTTTCCTTGATGACTTTTTCTTCTAATAATAGTCATCAACTTGCTGTGAAGTGGAGGGCTTAGACTTCCACTGCTTCTTCTTCAAGAACCTTTGGAATTGCCTTGTGAATGCAGCAAAGTCTGCATCTGAATCACAGCTTTCTGAATCCTGATTATCTGAATTTTCTGAACTAACTTCTGCAATTTCCTTAGGAGGGGATGGTGATATCCTCCTATTCTTTCTGATGGATTCTGCATTGAATGCCACAGTCTTTTCTCTATGCTCTCCTCTTGAATTCTTTTCCTCCTCCTTCCTCACCATAAGTTGCATTTCGTAGGACAGCAGCTTTCCAAATAAGGTGGGAGGAGAGATCTCTGCCAATTTAGCCACTTCTCTTATGGCACAGATCTTTGTGTCCCAATCCTTTGTCAAGGATCTTAAGAATTTGTCATTCAGTTCATAGGTACTGAATACTCTTCCATAGGACTTTAACTCATTCACAATTCTATAGAATTTCTTATAGCATTCAGTTATGCTATCAGTTTTTCCTTATCTAAAACTTTCATATTCCTGGTTGAGCATAGACTTCCTATCATGTCTTACTTCTTCAGATCCCTCCATGTAGACAATCAAGGTGTCCCACATTTCTTTGGAGGTCTTGCAGTGAATCAGATTCTGAAATGTAGAATCATCTATGGCACTCACAATAATATTCTGAGCTCTCTTGTCCATGGTTGCCAAAATGACTTCATCCTTGGTCATTTCAGAATAACTCTTTGGAGTTTGAATATTAGCATCAAGAACTGATACCTTCATTGGAATGAAGGGTCCTTCCTGAACTGTGATGTATATTCTTGGGTCAGATACTTCCATGAATAATCTGACTCTTTCTTTCCAAATTCCAAAGATTTCCTTCCTGCAGATGGGTAACTTCATTGACCCTAACTCCTTGTGATTTTCTCCAGAACCCATCTTCATGAATCTTGATTCTGCCTTTCAGATCTACCTCAGACTGTTAAGTCCTTTTTGAGGAACCTCCCTCTGATACCACTTGATAGTTTTACTTTCAAGACAACCTAAAACACCTAGAGGGGGGGTGAATAGGTTCTAATTGCTTGTTTATACTTTTAGGCAGAATTCAATCACAGAATTGAAACATCCAGCACAGCAATCACAGAAATTTAAACATCACAGATTGCACAATGTTTTATAGTGGTTCCCCAAGGTTTGGGTACATCCACTTTTCCCCTTCACCTATCTAGCAGTATGCTAGATTCGGCCAAACTTCCACTATTCTCAGATCCTCAGATCCTATAGCTCAGAACCTGGTTAGGTTCCTACAACTCAGGCACAAAAGCCCTACCTCAGCCTAGCCACAAGGCCTACAACTCAGAGAAGAACCTTCTCCTACACTTAGGCAAACAGCCCTACCACTCAGAGATCAACTCTCCTACACTCAGCCTTTATATCACAGGATTACAACTCAGATCTGTGTAAAACAGATCCTACAGAAATTTAGAAAAGAAGTTTTAATGTCTTGCCATTATTGAGAGAGAAGAGGACAAGACAATTCTTGATCAGCTGATGAAATCAACTGAATCTGAGCTTTCTTCAAAGCTTCTTGAATCTGAACTTAGCTGAGTTGATTTCCAAACAGCTTCTTGAGAAACCACTGATGGCTTCCTTCTTCTTCATCAAAATGGGTGGATCCCTCTCTATCCAACACCTTTGATGATACTTCTAAATTCTTGTTAGAACTCTTCTTAGATCGATCCTGAGATCGTCTTCTTAGATCTTCTGATGAAGATCTTCTTTAGAGTATTACTCCTTCTTGATTTGATTTCTCGATTTGATTGCCAATGTTCAATCTTCTTTTCTTCCCTCTGAATCTGTCTATTTATAGACCTTCTTAATGGTAACCAGCTGATTTGGTTTATAACTATCTTCTGACAAGTCTGACAACATTAGTTAACTGGCTGCAACCCACAGCTGTCAAGTCTTCAAACAGATCCTGTGCCTTAGTCTTGGTCAGCAATGTGTTGAGACAGACTGTCAGGAAGTGTCGAGACCAACTGTCTATATGTGTCGACACAAGTAACTTTGGTGTCGACACAACCTTTGATGATGTCGACAAGTTTGCCTTTAAGTCGACACAGCTTCTTCAGAACTTTATTTTGAGAATGAGTCGACACAGAGAATTTATGTCGACTCAACACTTCATCTTTCTTCAGAAAATAACTTGGTCTTGACTTTGCAGTGTGTCGACACAAGTCCTGTGTGTCGACATAGTTGTTGTAGATTCAGAACTCAGTATGTGTCGACACAGCCTTCAGGTGTCGACACATCAATTGTCGACTCTGCCAACATGTGTCAACTCTGTCTCATTGTGTCGACTATCTCCTTCTGCGTCGAGGTCGACTATCTTTTAGTTAGTCGACACTGCTTCCCAGTGTCGACACAAATGTGGTCGACTATCTTCCTGTGAGTCGACACTGCTTCCCAGTGTCGACACAAATGTGGTCGACTATCTTTCTCTGTGTCGACACAGCTTCCTTCAAGTGTCGACACAAATATTCTGAAGTGTCAACACTGTTTCTTCAGGTGTCGACACATGGACTTAGAATATTTTTCTGCATTCTTTAACACTTCTTCACCTGCACATGTCAACTTAAAACAACATCAAATACACCTTGATGTATATCATTGAGCTAAGTTGGGCTTCTTCAAATCAGGTACACATTTTCCAATGTACCCAACAGACTTGCTCATCCATTTAGCCTATTTGCAGCCCAATAAATCATACCATCATATACTTAGAAGGTGGTTAGCCCAAATGGAAAAGGGCTTAAGCTTGGGTTAGCCCATTTGAGCTAAGTTTGACCTAACCTAGACTAGGGTTGACTTTGGTCAATTTGACCTTTTGGGTTGACTTCAATGGGTCCTTGGTGACCCTTTGGCCTCCCCTAAGGTCTAGGTAGGGCTAGGTAGGGTTGACTTTGCACTTTGGGGTCACTTGACCCTTAGGAAGGGTATCTTGACCAAATTAGGGCTAGAGTTGACTTTAGTCAACATGACCATTTGGGTTGACCCAAAGGGATCTTTGGTGACTCATTGACTTCACCTTAGTTCTAGGAAGACCTAGGTATGGTTGGTTGGGCTCCTTAGGGGCACATTGCCCTTAGCTATGGTACCTTGCCCAGTTTAGGACTAGGATGATTCTATGTCTACTTGGCCTCCCAGAGTTGACTCCAATAGACCCTTAGGGCTCTAATGGACCTTCCAATAGGTTGGTGAGGTTGTGGTGAGGTTGTGGTGAGGTTGTGGTGAGGTATTGGAGTCATGGTGAAGCACCATGATCATCCCAACCTAGTGTTTAGAAATCTACTATTTGCAGACCATAGTGATCTCACCTACATTCCTAGGTCCACTTACTCTTCCTAGGGTTTTGTAATGACCTAGTCATGACAAACCACTCCTAGGGGTCTAGTTGTCTGAGGGATGTTACAGCGCCTCTGGCCTTTCCTCTAGCTGGTGGTGGAACTGACCCGACCATCCTTGGCGGTTATCCCCTCCATGGGCACCTCGCCGCAGGCCCTGGTCTCTTCACTCAAGCTGCCTCCAAACTAGTTGATTATTTGGCTCCTAGAGGCCCTACCTTGGTTGATACTGCTGCTCCCTCTATCTATGCTCGGATCTCCACATTTCCTGGCCCCTGCCACCTCTTAGCTCATCTTCCGTGGCCCACTTGGCCAACTTCCTAGCAAACTCTGGGTTTGATGCTTCCCCATCGACCTGCCTGGCTGCCCTCTCCATCAGCTCCTCAAAAGACACCAGAGGCACCCGCTTCAGCTCTATTCTGAAGAATCCCTGCTGCAACCCCAGGTTGAAGGCCACCATGAGGGTGTGCCCTGGCATCTCGTGCACTTGGAGGACCTCCTCCTGGAACCGGTCTACATAGCTCCCCATAGTCTCGTTTACCACCTTCTTGATGAGGAACAGGGACTCAGACTCCTTCCTCTTCTTGGAAGTGGTGAATCTTAGCGTGAAAACTTGGTGCAGGTCCTCGAAATAGTAGATGGAGTTAGCCGGCAGCTGTTTGAACCAATCTCTCACCTTCTCCCTGAGGGTGATTGAAAAGAACCTGCACTTAAACGCATCCGACATCCGTCAGATCAAAACTACATCCTCGAACCACTGATGTGTTGAACTAAATCACCCTTCTCAATGTAGTAGGAAATCTCCGGCTCACAAAACCCCTCTAGAACTAGGGTGGATGAAATCAACTCGCTGAAGGGGCTGCCTCCCCCTACCGGGCGAGCCGGGCAATCTCATGCCTCAGCCTCGCTAGACCGGCCCGCACTTGCCTAACCAGGGAACAGAACTCGCCCCGGCAGATCTCGCTCCCTCCCCTCTTCTACTACCTCCTTCCCAGGTCGTCTATCGGGGGCTTTCTCTCTCAGGGTTGGGGCTGCGACAACTAGGACTGCTGGCGTCGAGCACTAAGAGCGCCTGCCAAGTGAGAGCATGATGAGGCTACACACCTCCTTCCTGAAATCTTTGAACATGCCAAGGGTGGTGAGTGGATGGGGAGGTGGTGAGTCAGCCCTGTCAGATCCCTGTCCTTCACCTCCAATTATTGAGCTCACAAAGGATTTTTAGAGCTAGTCACTCTCCACGCTCACCGCACCAAATTATTGAAACCGAAATTCGGCTTCCATGAAGTTCGAATCCTTGGGTAAGGGGTGACCACACACTTACTTATCCCTAGCGAGCTTGAACGACCAAAGTCTTAGAACCAGAACCAATCCAAGGCTCAAGAACAGAGGTCCTACAACACACTTGGAAGATCTTAGAGCGCTTCCCCTCCTTAGCCTATGTTGAGCTAAGGGAACCTCAGAAAGCACTAGAAGATCAGAGAGTAATAAGATTGGAATGCTTGAAAGCTTGCTTTCTGAGGTACCCCCTTGGGTCTATTTATAGTTTTTTGAAGTTTGTCTACCAACAGCGTACCTCCGCTATTTTGAATCGCTATATGCAGTCTAGATCAACCTGCAAACAGCGTAACTCTGCTGTTCTGAAAGGATATGGGCAGGCCAGCGGGGGTGAAACAGTAAAAATACAACATAGATCACTGGGCGAGTGGCCTACAAAAACCTCCACTCTCCTGAGGGGGAGAGTGCTCGATGGGGCTGGCACTCACCACCTCCCTAGGGCCCTGGACGAGTGTTGGTATGGCCTGCCCCACTCACCTAATGCTGTCGAGAGCTAGGGGGAGTGCGAGCCCACTATCTCCACTCACCCCACTTCCATCCCACCCTGCTTGGGCGAGTCGGTGAGGCTGCCAAGCTCTCTCCTCCCTCTCGACTCGCCTTGGACTTAGATTACCTGACTTGGCCAACCTGGCTCATGATGATCCCACTTGCCTCACTCGACGCCTTAGAAAGAAAGCAACGACAGAACTCGCCTCAGTCAATGCCAAAGATGAAAGGCATCGATTGAACTTGCCTCACTTCACGCCAAGATCCCGGCCCGCATGGCCGGCTCGACGAACACTTGGGGGGGATGGCTTCTTGAGCGACTTCGCTCCTGAATATCTCGCAAAGCATTGATACTGGAGGGTAACCCACTGATTGAATATGGGGTTGTACATTCGGTACCCATCCTTTAATTAGTTCGGTACCTTAAACTCTGGCCTCTCTAATGCCGAGTCATTTTTACGCTGTACGTGCTTCATATCTTACTCTAGGGATCAGGTTGTATTAACTGAGGTCAGAAAACCCTGCGTCATTGGACCTGAGAGCAGCAACCTCCGATCGTCGAGCAGTCCTTCATAGAACTGGTTGGTCTTGCGCTCCTCATATGTAAAAATGGAGCCCGCATATCACCCCAATCTAGTGAACTCATGCAAGTAGTCATACACACTACCCTCGCCCTGAGTTAACCTATGGAATTGATTCTTCATAGCAATTTTTTGCACTGATAGGAGATATCGAGCCAGAAACAATCTCGAAAACTCATCCATCGAGATATTTGTGAGTTGTCTTCCAGCAATGTGATGCAACTCTAATTCGCCCCACCATAACCTTACCTCTCCGTCCAGTAGGAAAGTGCTTATGGTGACTTTCTACAACACCTTCGTTTTTGTTGTCGTCGTGTCTCTATTAACCTGAGAGAGCCAGTCTTCGACTTGTGTTGGGGTTCCAGTCCCCATAAACACTGGATCATTGAAGCTCATCACATGATTGAGCTGCTTCTCTATCGCTCTTCTTGGCACTAAAGGCTTTGTAGCCACTTGATCCGCTACTAGAGGCTTAGCCACACCAAGAGGCACCTAGCACACTTTTAAGGGCAGGAGACTACACTTGCCTCCCTAGCTGGTCATTTATCATGGCAAACACAGCTTACCCTACCAGCCATATAGTTTCAACAGAAGGAGGGGTTGCATGCATGTCATTCAGTGCACTACTCTCAGCAGAGTACTGATGTTGGGATTGCTCTGCACCACTCCTTGTCACCTATAATCGTGAAACACACAATTAAGCGACAAGCCATATTGCTAAAACACAATTATAGAAATACGCAGGTTTCTCAAATATGTGAATTTTATTCCTAAGTGGACATTCATAGGTTCTTCCATGTTATAACGGTAGCGCACATACATGTGCTCACCACCCCTTAAAAAAATTCGACCACAAATTCAAATAAGAAAGACTAACACCAGAGTTTGATACCAACTTATAACGCCCCCATTCGTCACATGAATATAATAGAAGGTCCGGTCGGGGCCCCACATCATATTCCACGGGAAGTTAGTGGAGTTACACATTGATTTCAAAAACTATTTACGCATCCTAACTCGGAGTGCATTCTAGCGGAAGTTTATTAATTTACTTAGAACTCAACCACACGAAAGTCCACTAAATCAAAGCATGTATGATAACTCAAATACACAAATCATTATGGCCTTAAGGCCTTACAACTGTTTTCTCAAATATAAGTGTTTTACAGACATCGGTACGTAGGCCGACCAAACATGAAATAATAAATGCATTGGCCTTTGAGGGCCGATATAGCAACCATGAGCTTCAGCCCACTATATCCCGCTCAGCTCACCAGCACCTGCAAGGAATAATCCACCAAGACGTGGCAAAACAAGGCAACGGTCAGCATTAGCTGGCCAAATTATAACGACCTCACCCCTCACTCGGGGTGGCGGTGCTCCTTCCCTGTAAGCATTCAACATAGATATATCATGGCCATAGAACATGCAATTTAAGAACAATTCACCACAAACATTTGCATTCAGCTTCATACTTAATGAAATTGTTTAAGTTATCTACCTAAATCACCTAGAGGGCGGTGAATAGGTGAGTTGAGAATCTTTTTGCGGAATAAAAATTTAGCGAGCTATGCATAGAAAATTAACCAAGCATTCACAAACGACACCAAGAATTATAGTGATTCCCCAACCTTGGGTACATCCACTTTCCACTCACTGATCTAGCAATGCACTAGACTCGGCTACTCCATTAATCTCGGATTAAAAACAATCCTACAACTCAGAACAACGTTCCTACAATTCGATCCAAAAGCAGGATCTACACTCGGAAGAGAAAAAAACTTCCTACACTCGAAGAAGAATCTCCTACATGAATAAATTGAAATACAAGAAATATAAACAATGTTTTCTTTCAGATCTGAAAACTTCTGCCCTATCTTCTTCCTTGAACTTTACGGCTCTGTCAGAAATAATTGAAGAAGACTTGGCTAGATCTCGGAACTGAAATTTCTGGACTCATAAGATCAAGTAGAGGATCTATCGATTATAGAAGATCTTGATCTGTGAATCACTGCTCTGAATCGATCTGGATCGAAAGCACTGTCAGCGATGAAGGCGATGAGCGGCGGCTTCCGATTTTGGAAAGAGAAAATAGGGATTCAGAATTCTAAGAATTTCTTCTTACGGCTGCTTAGGGTTGGTCAGAAATGACAAGACCTTTTATAGGATATCCCTAACGATCATAATTATAATTAATGATAGCTGTGTGGACCAATCACGTCAAATCACATTTGAAATTCCCGACAGTCTGGACTTAAGAAATTTTCAGAAAACAGTATAACATTTCTCGAGAGGAAAGATTGTACTCTAGAGGAATTACTGTTGATCTCGAGAACTATAATGGAGAACTCGAGAAAGATGACTTAGAGGATTTTCTAAAAATAGTATAGCATTTCTCAAGAAGAAAGATTATACTCGAGAAAAAGAAATTTTGTTCTTGAGAACAATGATGGTGAACTAAAGAAAAATACTTGGGTACTCGAGAACACGGAATTATCTTGAGAAGATTGCCAGATGAACTTAGGCTCACTCGAGAACTAGACGACTTCTACTCGAGTACAACAAACATTACTCGAGAATAAAGCATAGTCATCTCGAGAACTAATCAAGGTCTTCGCGAGAAACAGACTTAGAGAAATTCTGTCTGGAAGGGAAGTAACTCGAGAAGAAGTGTTATGAGGCACTCGAGTACATAAGCCCTTTTTGAGAAAATCAAGAAGCTTTCTCGAGAACTACTTCTGCCACTCGAATTCATGACAAGTCTAACTCGAGAACTAACCTTAGTCCTTCTCGAGTACAAAACATAGTACTCGAGAAAAACACTTAGAATTTCTTTGAAAGTTTGAAAACTTAATTTCTTCATGAATATAAACAGTATCCAACATTCCACTCATGTCCTTAGTGCTTGAACAAGAAGTGTATCCCAATAGAGAGGCTACACATGAGTCAACACCATGGATCGCACAATGAGGGATTACATATTATGGTCCTGTGTTTAGAGACTCATTGTTGACTGACATTGGTCTACACTTGGCAAATAAGTCCTGCAAACACTCAACTAAAAAAGAGCATCAAATACAAACTTAATTCATCTTAGTTTAAGGGTGACTTCATACAAATCTAGGCTATTGTGGATGCAAACCCAACAATCTCCCCCTATTTGTAGAAGTCAGAACCATCTACACTAAGGTGAATTACATCAAGAGAAAAAACAAATAAGGAAACTAACAGACATGGTAAATAGAATAAGAGCTATTATGGAGAAAAATCAGATCAGCAAAATTAAAAGTTCATATAAATATAAATTTGTCCAAGAGAAAGTTTAATTCCACAATTTCAAAAATGAACTTTCAAAATATCTTCAACTTCTACTGATCCTGTTGTTGTTGTTGTCTTTCAAGCCTTTCTTGTTGTCTCTTCTGGTAGCTGAATGGTTTAGGGAAGTACTTGGGAGGTCTGGGAGGAGCCTTGGGATTATTCTTTCCATATACTCTGTCATATATCCTTCTTTTTGTAAGAGATTTTTCATATAATCCCCATTCATCAGAGTTGTAATGAAGGCTTGTGGATTTAATGAAATCAAGAACTAGCTTGAGAGTTTCAAGTATAAGATATTTTGAGGTTAGAGTCCACACTTCAGTAAACTCTTGAGGTCTTTTCCTTTCAGTATTAGGATGGAGGGTTAATCTACTAGCTGATGCTCCATCCCCATATTTCCTTCTTTTTGCTTTCTGAACTTCTGGAGGATAATGAGGCATACCTGGTTGATCTGATTCCTAGACTTGTTCATATACATCAGGAGTTCGTCATTCAAAGTAATTTGGAGGTGGTCCTTCAAAATATGCTGGAGTTGGTCCTTCAAAATATTCTTAAGGAGGTGAGAAGGTTGGCCTGTTTACATCCAAGTGTGCAAGTGGGGGTGCAGTAGGATCTATTGCTAGTTCAGGAAATAGTTGATTATGCATCCAAATGGTTGTGTCATATGTATATAGCTTTGTACTTTTGACTTCTTTAAGAACAGATGTCTGAAAATCTTTTAATTATTCTTCCCACTGATTTTTCATAGACTGGACTTGTTTTTCCATTTGTTTTTCCAGTTGTTCTTTCACTTTATTCTCCCCCTTTCTGACTTCTAGAGTGAGGGTGCTGATTACATCTTCTTTAAAAGTTCCAACTTCTTCACAAGTTTTGAAATTCCTTTCTTGGGCTTTCTTCTCAAGTTGAATCTGATTATTAGCAAGGGTAACTGATTGTTCCATGACATTACCAATGCTTGTGATTGTATGATCTATGACTTTTCCTCAAATTTGAAAGAGCCTTTTAAATTCATCTGTGTTATACTGGATCTCAGCAAATCCACTACTCATTTCTTTTTCCAATGCAGTCATTTTTTCAGTTACCACTTTCAGAGAATCATCAAAGTATTGTCTCTGGGCAGCAAGCATAGCTTCAATTTTACTTAAAATATTACCTTGAAGAAGTGTTGTAGCCTGAGTAGATGGTGGAGGTAGAGCAGGGGCTATCCATGGAAGAATCTCTTCAATAACAACTGTTGAAGTAGAAGCTAATTTCTTGGTTACAGGGGTGTCTTCAACTTCAGCATCAGTGGGCAGCAAGGAGGAAATAGTGAAGTGAAGACTTGGAAGTCTTGGTTCAGCAGTTTCTTCAGGAATTTCATGTTCTGAATCATGAATTGAAACAACTTCATCATCATGTAAATTGTCAGGAGATTTCTCTGGTTCATGTACAGGAGATTTTTCTGCTTGGATAGAAGGATACTTTGCTGGAGATTTGCGATGAGATTTCTCTGGTTGAGGAGATGGATGATCTTCAGGAATAAAGAAGAGAGGTTCTTTAGAGGACGATTCCTCTATCATCCTTGTGATGTTATCATCAGTGTCTAGAAGCTGAGCATCTGTTAAGTTTTATGAGTCTTAAATATCTTCATCGGTAGGAAAATGTGCTTCTGTTGAATACAGCAGAGAGGAAGAGGCAACAACAGGTGTAGATGGAATTTCTTCTTTGACTGGATGACTGGCAGCAGATGGAGAAACTTGAGGAGGAATGGTTGTAGTAGCTGGAGTAGAGACTTGTGCTGGAATTTGCTGAGCTGGGACAGATGGGGCAGGCTCCCCCTCAATAACTGAATCAGTTATCTGATGAGAAGGAGGAGATGGGGTCCTGTCCACATCTTTAATATCCTGAGCAGATTTGTCAGTTTTCTGCAGTTTAACCTCCCATATTTGGTTGGAGGTGATTGAAACCCTCTTCATATAGTGGAGGGCTATGCCCTTTTTCATGGAGAAGACTTCTGGGTTCACCTGATTCAGATAAAAGGAAATAATTCTGCCATAGTTTGGGCTTTCAATGCATGCCTTAATTTTATCAAAGAGCATCATGCCCCACTAGAACTTCTTTTTACATATCACTACAGTCATTAGATCAAAGAATTCTGGAGTAATGTAACTGATAGAACTTGTCTTGTAGAGGAGGACTTTGCTCAGAATATCTGCCAGTAACTTGCTTTCTACATTCATAAACTGCCTTCTAATTGTGTGAGAGGATTGGGGAATCCCACAGAAGCTATATGCTCTCTCATAATCAGTTTCGATGATATCATCTTCCATGTCTATGATAGGAAGTTGCATAAACTGAGAAATAGAGAGGGCAGTCATTTTTACCTTAATCCCGCGAACTTTAGACTTGAGCACCTTGCCATTGCATTTAATCTTAGAGTGCCGGAAGAGCTCTTCAACATCAGAAATAAAAAATCGGCATGGATGTTCCAGAACAAATGACAACCCGATTGTATTGAGTAGAATGAGAACATTCTTGAAATCATCTGAAATTTCGGCAATTACAGTTGAAATCAGTTCACTCCCGATCCCGAGCTTGGAAGCGAAGCCATTGATGAGGAGGAAATAATTTTGGCTAGCCGGCGAATGGAGAATCGAGCTTGCGGCAGACGGCAGAGACGGAGAAGACGAAACGATTTTCTCGAAAGGAAGGGTTTTGAAATCGAGAATATAATTTCTTGAACCTAAGTCTATTTATATTTACCTTTAAATTTGATGAAAAAGTGATATAAATAACATTTAAAATACCTGGTATAAGGCGATTAAGATGCTGGGTGCCAATATGAAAAATTTGAACTTGAAGTCCAGTTGAACACTTGATTTCTCGAGAGAGCTATTTGTTCTCGAGAATAAGATTATCTGCACTCGAGAAGAAGTAGCCTTGGTCCCGAGAAAAATTGTTATTCTCGAGAAGTAACTTCTTGTTCTCGAGATGTTATTGTTATTTTTGAGAATTAAGTCTACTTTTCTCGAGTACAAGTGTTGTACTCGAGAAATGAAGTCCATCCTTGAAATTTTCTGATTTTTTGAAGTAGAACCTGAACTTGAACTTGTTTTCACCTTTTTATTCATTCTCCTTCATCCTTGTTGAGCATACCAAGTTTTGTTTTGAAAAACGAGAACTTGGCCTCGTCCAGCGGCTTGGTGAATATGTCTGCAATTTGCCTGTCAGTTGGGACATATTATAGATTTATGTCCCCATGCTCCACATGCTCCCAGATGAAGTGGTATCGCAGCTCTATGTGCTTTGTCCGGCTGTAAGAGACTGGATTGTTGGCTATTGCAATCGCACTAGAGGAGTCGTAAAATAAAGGAATATCTTTGACTTTCAGGTTGTAATCTTCAAGTTGGTTCTTTATCCAAAGCAATTGTGCACAACAACTGCCGGCAGAAATGTATTCTGACTCGGCCGTTGAAATTGCCACACAATTATGCTTTTTGCTGCTCTAAGAAATGAGCCTCCTTCCAAGGAATTGGCAAGTCCCGGAAATGCTCTTTCTATCATCTTTACTTACTGCAAAATCTGCATCTGAGAAACCAATTAGTTCGCCATTATTACTTCTTGGGTACCATAAGCCAAGATTTGGTGTACCCTTAAGGTATCTCAAAATCTTCTTTGCAGCAGCGTAGTGAGATTCCTTAGAGTTCACTTGAAATCTAGCACATACACACGTTGAAAATATTATGTCCGGTCTACTAGCAGTAAGATAAAGCAAGGATCCAATTATGCTTATGTACTTAGTTTCATCAAAAGGTTTCCCTTTCTCATCCTTGTCTAGAGACATAGCTGAACCCATTGGAGTCCTCATAGAGGTTGCTTTCTCCATTCTGAATTTCTTAATCAACTCCTTGGTGAACTTGGTATGAGAGATGAAAATTCCATCTTCAGATTATTTCACCTGAAGTCCTAAGAAATACTTCAGCTCTCCCATACTGCTCATTTCGAACTTCCCTTGCATAAGTTTAGAAAACTTTTTGCAAAGGTTGTCATTAGTGGAGCCGAAAATGATGTTATCGACATAGATTTGCACAAGCAAAATCTTGCCTTTTATTTCCCTAAGAAATAATGTCTTGTCTATCATTTCTCTTGTGAACTTGTACTAAAGGAGAAAGTTAGACAGTGTCTCGTACCAAGCTCGAGGAGCTTGTTTCAAACCATATAATGCTATAAATAAAAGATAGACATGATCAGGAAAGTTATAATCAACGAAACATGGAATTTGTTCCACATACACCTCTTGCTTTATGTCACCATTAAGGAAGGCTGACTTCACGTCCATCTGATAGACAGTGAAGCCCTTAAGTGCAGCATAATCTAGGAATAACCTGATTGCCTCCAGTCTTGCCACTAGAGCATATGTCTGGTCGAAGTCGATTCCTTCTTCTTGTCGGTATCCTTTGGAGACAAGTCTGGCCTTGTTCTTTATGATTGTTCCTTCCTCGTCCATCTTGTTCCTATAGACCCACTTAGTTCCGATGAAATTCTTACCTTTGGGTCTTGGAACAAGCATCCATACTTGGCAACACTTGAATTGGTTCAATTCTTCTTTCATTGTCATTATCCATGATGCGTCTGAGTTTGCTTCCTCAAACTTCTTCGATTCAACCTGTGAGAGAAAACTCAAATATAAATTCTTATTAGCTGTACCTCTACGAGTCCTGACACCATCCCGCGGATCTCCTATGATTTGGTCCAGATGATCCTTCAGATGTTTGAGCTCTAGAGTCCTTGCATCTGGAGTTTCTTCAACTACAGGAGTGACTTCATCAACTTGGATGATTTCTTCATCTTGATCATCAACCTCTCCATTCAGGGTTAAAGTGTTGATCTTGATGAACTTTTCATCTTTTTCTTCAGTCGGTTCACCCAAGTTTAGTTCTTTTATCTTTGAACATGCATCTTCAATAAACACACTAGAAGAGCTGCCTTGCAACAAGCTCGTCTCATCAAATACAACCTGAATAGATTCTTCTACAACCAGGGTTTTCTTATTAAAAATCCTATATGCCTTACTATGGCTACTATAACCAACGAAAATACCTTCAAAGCTCTTTTCGCTAAATTTAGTAGTGTGATACTTGCCATTGTTAAGGACGAAGCACTTACAACCAAAGATTCTAAAATATGAAATAGTCAGCTTTTTGCCCTTTAGTAGTTCGTAAGGTGTTTTATTATGGTTCTTGTTTATGAGTGCTCGATTTTGCACGTGGCATGCAGTGTTGACGGCTTTAACCCAGAAATATTCTAGTAGTGAGGCATCACTCAACATGGTTCTGCAGGCCTCTATAAGTGTTTCATTCCTTCTCTCAGTTACTCTGTTCTGTTGAGGAGTACGAGGAGAGGAAAACTCATGAAAGATACCTAGCCTTTAACAAAATTCTGTCATGGCCCCAGACTTGAATTTAGTTCCATTGTCACTTATGATTTTGACTACGGAACAGTTGTGGATCTGCCTGACAAAATTTGTAAAGAAGTCAAAAGTATCTAACTTGTGTTTTAGAAAGAACACTCACGCAAAGCGCGAGTAATCATCAACAATAACCAGCGTATAATCCTTACCTCCCAAACTTCTAACTTGTAGAGGACCAAACAAGTCCATATAAAGTAGGTGTAAACACCTATTAGATTCTTTGCCAATAATGCTTTTAAAGGTAGCCCTTGTTTACTTACCTTTTACACATGCGTGACAAGGTCTATCTTTAGCGCACTTGAAATTTGGGGCATCACGTACTAAATTATGAGAAAATAATTTATTAATAGTTTTAAAATTAATATATGCTAGCCTCTTGTGTCATTGGTCACCAAGAGACGCACTATCTTTAGCCAAAAAGCACACTGGCGTAAAAGAGTCTATACAAATAAAATTCAAACAAAATATATTTCTACTACGAGTGCCTGATAGAATCGTTTCCAGATTATCTACTGATTTTATCAAGCACTTGTCTGCATGAAATTCTACTTTGTATCTTTTATCGCAGAGTTGGTTTATGCTTATGAGATTGTGTTCAGATCCTTCAACATAAGCCACATCTGAGAAGGATACACTATCATTCGTAATCATATCGTAGCTTTTAGTAATTCCTCTGTCAGAAACTCCAAAGGTGACTTTTGGCCCGTTCATGACTGAAGAATAATTCTGTAGAAGGCTTCTTGTCCCAGTCATATGCTGAGAGCATCCACTGTCTAAATACCAGATAGGAGTTTTGGTGGTCTTTGGACATACCTGCAATCACAAATCAGTTTGCCTTAGGAACCCAAACTCATTTGGTTTTTTGGTCTCTAGTTAGTATACTCCCCCTACATGCATTAACATTATGAGTGGTCTTTTTCACATTGTTAACCTGAGGAGTTACATAATTTCTGGAGTTAAACCAGCAATCAATGGCAAAGTGACCAATTTTGCCACAGCAGCAACAGTCAAACCTGTTGTATCTTTGCCTAGAATTCTCCTGCTTGACCTCTTGAGAGTGTGGTCTAGCAGGGGAAGCAGTCTTAAAGGTAGAAGCTTCATGGTGATGGCATTCACATGACTTCTTCTCCTCAAGAGGCTTTTCCATAATGGGCTTTACTTTTGTCTCCTTCTTGATGTTATGACCATGATTATAAGGTCCATAACTCTGAAGAGTGATCTTTTTATAAGGTGCCTTGAAGACACTCTCACCAAAATCCCGGGGACGGGTCCATCCTTGCTAACGAGACTTAGGCTCTACATAAGTTGGCCTAACAAAGTGACTGTAGGACGAATCAAGATCAAACTTGTTTGTTGGAAAGATAATTTTTTTGAATGACGTCTAATCTTGAGGAGCTTTCCCCTTTTCCTTAGCTAGAGCCTTCTTGGCCACCTTATTCTTTCTTCGAGCCTTATGAAAGTCAAACCTATAGGTAGAAAGTCACATAGGGGGTAAATAAGTGACCTATTAAACTTCTTTAAAATTCTTTTAACTTTTGTTGTGAGCCCTAATGCATTTCAGAATATAAGCTGTACCCAGTATAAATAATAACAAAACTGATCACAGCATACATAGCAAAGAACACAGCACACAGTACAAGGGACATAATAAGTTTATAGTGGTTCCCCTATCTAGGGTACATCACTTTGCCCCTTCATCCTCACTAGCAATATGCTAGATAAGGTTAAAGCTCTTACTTCTCAACTCAGATCCTCGGATCCTACAAGGCTAAGTTTCTCTCCAAGAAACCTACACTCAGACCCACTGGTCCTACCTCAGAGATATCACAATATCCTACCTCAGAGATCTCCTCAATCTCCTACCTCAGCCTTTATAAATTAGGCCTACAATCTCAGTGATTTACCCAAAATCACCTACCTCAGATTCACCCAGAATCCTACCTCAGCCTTTATAGATTGGCTTACAAAACTCAGAGAATAAGATCTCCTACCCACTCAGATCTCAAGGAGATCTTACAATAAAATTTGATAAAATAGTTTACAGAAAACAGAAAACCTGTAATCTATTGGATCTGTGTGTACGGTTTCTTTCACTCAGCTGCAGTTTGATTTCTTCTTGATAAATCAGCAGGCTGAATTGAATTTCTTCTGAATCATCAACTTCTTGATGAAGATTAGATTGAATAGTTTGAAGATGCTGATGAACATATTACTAAATGCCCAGATCAACCTTAGAAAAGGGATCTGAAGACTTTCTTGAAGATCAACTTCTTCTTCTCTTTCCTTTTCTTGATGAATATAATCAGTTAGTGTATTAGTATCTATATATATCTTCTGAAGACAGCACCTCCTATTTATAGAAATCTAAGACGGCTTGGACTGGTATTGATGACATCAGCAACTGCCAGCAAATCCTTCCTTGAACTGTCTTTATAGAAGTAAAGCCTTCCTATTTCGACCAGAATGATCTGACTTTTCTTGACCTGATTAATATTGACTCAGCACATTCTGACATATAAGCATTGATGTAGACAAGCTGTCTCAAAATATGTGCTGAGACATCTTTGACAGACCCAACACTTACATAATTGGAATAGTTATCATCTCAGGACAAAAAGCATTGAGATAGATTAGTTGTGTCGACACATCTGTTGTTTGTGTCGACACCTCTGTTATCTATGTCGACACATCTTAGTTCTGCCTTGTATCGACACAGAAATTTTGTCTCGACACATCTGTTATCTGTATCAACACATCTTCTATTCTTTGTATTGACTACTAATCTGTCTTGTGTCGACACAGAAGTATTATCTTGACACATCTTCTGTTCTTTGTGTTGACTACTGATCTGTCTTGTGTCGACACAGAAGTATTGTCTCGACACTTTGACTTAGAATAATTTGTTCAACTTTGAACCTGTACATGTAAACTTAGCATACATCAAATACACCTTTGGGTATATCATTGAGTTGTCAAGGGGACTTCTCCAGATCAGGTACACTGTTCCCAATGTACCCAACAATCTCCCCCTATATGGAGAAGTCATAACCCCAAAACAATGATATACACCAACATAATAATCTTGATGATTATAACATAAAAGATTTAACATACAATCAGATGAACTTTTACAGCAGAAATAAAAATAGCCATAACATATTCATATTCCAAAATATTATCAATCTTAAAATGTCAATGAGCCTATATAGAATTACATTAATTCTAAGTAAGTAAATGCATCCTAAGACTGATCAGGATCTATAATCACAATGCCTTTCCCTGACTGAACTTTGGCCTGAACAGATGGAATACTTTCATCAGCAACCTGCTTGCCCTTCTTGTCTTTGATGCTGGAAAGTTATTCAGCCTTAAGTCTTTGTCTTTCAAAGTAATGAAAGGGCTTAGGAAAGTATTTGCATGGTTCAATAGCAATAACAGGAATTAAGCCTTCCTTCTGCTCCCTTCTGAACTTATAAATAGCCTTTTATTGCTCTTCATGCTTCCTCCATTCCTGCTTTGAACACCACTTACCCCTGTCATGTTTTTTGGACATGACTGATTTATATGTAGTAAGAATGATGTTCCTTTATTTTGGACTCCATTGTTCAAAGTCAAGCCTCTCTTCAGCCTATTCTCTAAATCTTTTCTTTGACAATATGATCTCCCTCTCCCTTTGTAGAGCAGCTTCAGACATTTCCACCTCTTCAGAATTAACTCTATGTTTATGCTGAGGTGGACTATACATAAGTTGAACTTGATCATGAATGTCTTCAAATTGGGAAGGAGTGTATATGATTTTGTGTGGCTCCTGAGCAATTCCTTCATTCAGAGCTGGTTGGCAACCAGACTCTGCAACTTTATCATCATCACACAGAGGAGGGTATCCTAGTGTGGCTCTTATGCTTTTATAAGTCCATTTGGCATGTTCTAAGCTACCCTTGACCATCACTCTCTCCCCCTTTATGACTTCTCTCTCAATATGATCTCTCAGATCATCCTTTTGAAATCTCACTTGATCCACCACATAACGGTTACCTGTGGTGTAGTAATTCTTGAATTTTGTCATTTGATCAGAGAGAGCCTTTCATGAATCCTTTATAGCTTGTAGCATTGCAGTTGAATCCACAGTAAGCTTGGTTTGTAACTCAGTTAGTTGAGTATTTACTTTATCCTTTAAGGAAGTGGATTGATCATTTATCTTCTTCAGAGTGATTGTATGAATTTCCATTAAATTTTCATTCAATCTCTTCTTATTCTCCAGACTAAAGCCTTGTTTCAACACTATATCATCTGTCTGAACTTTTAACTCTTGATGTTTCTTGGCAAGATAAACCACTGCATTGCCTCCTTTGTGAAAACAATCATTCATTTCTTTCTTCATCGGATTCACTTCAAATCTGATTGACTTTATATCTTGAGCTAGGTGGAACTCCATATCCTTCCTATTCTCATCCACATACTTTTCAAGATCAGTTCTTTGTTTGTCTAGCATTATCTACAGCTTAACCATGAGAGAACTCTCATCTATTGAAGTAGATGGAGTGGACTGGAGTGACTGTATTGCTTTCTTATAGCTCAGACTTTTCTTTTTCCTTTCATAAATTCTAGTTTGTTATTTCCTTGTGTCCTCTTCCTTATCAAAGTCAGATGAACTAGGTATTTCAACAGATGTGTCTACATCAGCTGTCTCTTCAGTTACAGTCTTAGGAGACTTGGTTGATTGCTCCCCCTCAATTGTTGTACACTGTTGATCAAGGTGTATTGCTACTAAACTTGATGCAGATTATTGACCTACTACAGGAGCTATATTTTTCCCTATGAGGATCTGGTATCTCCCCCTTGATGTGAGCATCCATTCTAGTTGTGTATGTAGGATCTTTGTCAGGAGATTTATCATTCACAATATCAGGCATATTCTCATCTTGTTGTGTAGTCAGATCTTTGAGAACATCTTGTACTATATTAGTGACAATATCACTATTTAACACAGTTGTTTCATCCATGGGTTTCTATGTAATGACTACTGCAGAGGATTCTAACTCCCCCTGGACCTGATCACCAATTCCAATTATAATACTAGGAGTTTTCCTATGGATTCTTTCTTCAGCTTCATCTGAACTGAAATTGATCTGCTCTTCTGAATTACTAGAGGATTCACTTTCTGCTTATAATGGTTTCTTTTTCTTGATATCCTTATGCTTCTGTGGTTCTTGTGTATCTTTGACCATGACTCTATCCCATCTGGACAATATCCTTATGTCCATCCGTCGCATATGATTTATTTTTGAACCCAATTTTGGATTAAGTTCAGTAGGAATCACTTTATTTAGATACAAACTCATTATTCTACCCATGTTGGGGTTCTGGATACATTTAGCAATTAAATCAAACAATAGCCTGCACCAGTCTGTCTGAAGTTTTAAAATGATCCTAGTCATTATTTCAAACATGTGAGTCGAGATTCTGTCATGTGCACCAGTCTTGCACAACATAACCTTCCCAACAATTTCAGATAGAAATTTTCCTTGGGTGTTCATACCTTTCCTATTCAGTGAACTCCCAATCTTTGAAACTGATTCCAAACCACACCATTGAATTCCAATAGTAGTCTTGGTGGAGTCGACTATATCTTCTTGTTTAACTCTAAGTAATTGAAATACTTGAGCCAACCATTTGCCTATGATCTTGACCTTCTGTCCATTTACGGTCGATTTGATCTTTGAGGCGCGAGAATCAATCAAGGCTTTTGTCAGAAGTTCTGCTACTTCCCTTTTCCATATGATCGTCGGCTCAGATAATAGGTACTCAAGTCCAGCTTCTTGGATTAGTCCAATGACATTTGTAATCTCTTCGTCTGCCGAGTTGAATCCATGGCGCACCAGTTTGTATCCCTCATTTATATTATCAACCGTCTTTGAAGCCATTGTTGTTGAATTCGAAATAGTTGAATCGAGAAATTGATGAGAGTCGACAGTAGAAAATCTAGGTTTCAACACTAAGCAAGAGAGAAGGATCTGGTGGAGAGTTTCTATAGTTTATGTCCTTTTTATAGTCCATTCTACTGAGAAGGTGAAAGGGAGCGTCGCCTAAAGACATATTCATAAGTTTGGAAAAATTCCTTAGGTCAACACTCACAATATGTCGACAGAGAAAATGTGTCGACTTGTGTCGACACACCTCCAGCCATCTCGACAAATAGTATCGACACACTTACTTGTGTCGACACACTTACTTGTGTCGACACAGGACTGTGTAGATTGTGTCGACACATATAAATAACTTGTGTCGACAACCCAAGTTTGTGTCGACACACTTGATTTGTCTCGACACAAAACATACTTAGCCAGATTTCTGACTCCTGAAATTTTTACTCATGATCCTGATGATGTCTATATCTTGATGTGACAGCAGGATAGTAGGCTTGTATTTTTGTTGACTTAGTTGATGTTTAGGCTCATTCAAGACTTAACATGCCTAGCTCAAATTTGAAGAAATTAAACTTTTCTTCTTCTAGTGGTTTTGTAAATATGTCAGCTATTTGCTTATTAGTAGGAACATATTCTAAGCTGATGTCTTAGTTTTCTACATATTCCCTAATGAAATGATATCAGATTTCAATGTGTTTAGTTCTACTGTGAGATATAGGGTTATTTGCAATTGAAATAGCACTAGTAGAGTCACAAAACAAAGTAGATTTACTTATCTGTAACTGATAATCTTGTAGCTGATGCTGACTCCACAGAAGTTGAGCACAACAATTTCGAGCTGAGATGTACTCAGATTCAGCTATTGACATGGCCACACTTGTCTATTTTTTACTACTCCATGAGACTAGCCTTCTACCCAGAAATTGACATGATCCTGAGGTGCTTTTCCTATCTTCTTTACAACCTACATAATATGCATCTGAATATCCTATCAGTTCAAAATCACTACTCCTAGAATACCAAAGGCTAATATTTAGTGTGCCCTTTAGATATCTCAGTATTCTTTTGACTACTTTGTAATGAGATTCTTTAGGGCAGGCTTGATATCTAGCACAGATGCAAGTAGCATACCTTATATCTAGTTTGCTGGCAGTTAGGTAAAGTAGCTATCCAACAATCCCTCTGTATAAGGTAATATCAACTGGCTTTCCAGTAATATCTTTGTCCAAAGACATGGTTGATCCCATATGAGTTCTCATAGTAGTGGTTGTTTCCATGCCATACTTTTTGATTAACTCCTTGGTGAACTTTGATTGACTTATGAAAAGTCCATCTTGGGATTGTTTAACTTGGAGACCAAGGAAAAACTTAAGTTCACCCATGCTACTCATCTCAAATTTATTTTGCATTAACTTAGCAAATTTAGTGCAAAGTGAATCATCAGTTGAACTAAATATTATGTCATCAACATATATATGTACTAAAATTGTCATACCTTTGACTTTCCTTAGAAATAGTGTCTCATCAATCTTTCCTCTAGAGAATTTATTTTCTAGAAGGAATTCTAACAGAGTCTCATACCAAGCCCTTGGAGCTTGCTTTAATCCATAGAGAGCTCTTGAAAGTAAATAGACATGAGAAGGTTTAATTGGATCAACAAAACCTGAGGGTTGTTCTATATATACTATTTCCTTGAGGTTGCCATTCAGAAAAGCTGACTTAACATCCATTTGGTATACTTTGAAACCTTTATAAGCTACATAGGCTAGGAAGAGTCTTATAGCTTCCAACCTATCCACTGGTGCAAAGGTATGGTCAAAGTCTATTCCCTCTTCTTGTCTATAACCCTTTACAACTAGTCTAACTGTATTTCTTATTACCACTCCATTTTCATCTAGTTTGTTTTTGTAAATCCATTTTGTTCCAATGATATTGTAATCATCAGGTCTTGAAATCAACTTCCAGACCTTGCACTTCTTGAATTGGTTCAATTCTTCTTGCATTGCACCAATCCAAAATGGATCCATATTTGCTTCTTCAAACTTCTTAGGTTATGTTTGAGACAGAAAACTTGAATACATCACTATATTATGATGTCTGCTTCTTGTGGTAACTCCTTGAGCAGCATCACCTATGATCAATTCTATTGGATGATCCTTTAGGTGCCTAACAGCCACTGGTAGTATCACTTCTTCTCCTGGACCATCTTGATCATGTTATTGAGTTGTTTCTCTAGGTTCTTCCTGTCTGAGTACTTCTTCAACAATATTGATTTCCTCTTGCAAACTATGCTTGCCTATTTTTGTATCATCCATGGCCAGTTCTTTTAGCCTCAAGTACACTTGTGTTGTGTTTGAAGTACATGTCTTATCTTCATAGAATATAGAAATTTCATCAAATACAACATGGACTGACTCTTCTACAACTTGATCCTTCAAGTTATAGACCCTATAGGCTTTGTTATGGTTGCTATAACCAACAAATATCCCATCATAAGACTTTTCAACAAACTTGGTTAAATAGGTTTTTCCATTGTTTAAGACATAACATCTACATCCAAAGATTCTGAAATAACCTATGTTTGGTTTTCTACCCTTCATAAGTTCATAAGGAGTTTTATTTAATCTCTTGTTGATTGAAGCCCTATTTAGAACATGACAAGCTGTGTTAATTGCCTCAGCCCAGAAATATTCTGGAAGTGAGGAATCACTCAGCAAGGTTTACCAGCTTCAATGAGAGTTCTGTTTCTCCTCTCAGCTATCCCATTTTGCTGGGGTGTTCTTGGTGAAGAAAATTTTTGCTGAATTCCTTGTTCTTCACACAACTTTGTCATACAATCAGATTGGAATTCATTTCCATGGTCACTTCTCATTTTGACCACAGTACTGTTAAAGTTCATTCTGAATTTGTTTCACAAAATTCTTGAAGACATCGGGAGTTTCAGACTTTTTCTTTAAAAAGAATACCCAAGTAAATCTGGAGTAGTCATCAACAATTACTAGTGTATAAACTCTCCTTCCTAAGCTATGAACTGGCATAGGACTAAACAAGTCCATATGCAGGAGGTATAAACATCTCACAAAGTCTCTGGATACACAACATTTGAATGAAGCTTTAGTTTGCTTGCCTTTTTGGCATGCTGGGCAGATGCTCTCCTTAGTGCATCTCATGTTAGGACCATTCCTAACAAGCTCCTTGCTGTATAGTTTACCTAAAGCCTTATAGTTCAAGCGGGTTAGCCTCTTGTGCCATAGAACACATTGTGAAGCTTTCTCCCTTGCAGCTCGACATAGGGGTGAGTCAGACTTATTACATATGAATTTTAAACAGTATATATTTCCACATCTAGTGTCAGTCAAGATGACCTCTTGATCACTTGATCTTTTTATTAGGCACACATCTCTGTGGAATAATGTGTCATATCCCAAATCACAAAATTGGCTAATGCTTAGAATATTGTGTTGTAACCCTTCCACAAAAGCAACCTGAGTGATTGTGACTAGACCATTTATGATCTTACCAAAACCTTTGGTGATGCCTTTGTCAGCTCCTCCAAAGATCACTTTTGGTCCATTTTTAATATGAATATATTCCCTCAGATTTCTTCTAGTTCCAGTCATATGTCTGGAGCATCCATTATCCAAGTACCAGATTGGTCTGGAGCTTGGACATTCCTGCAAAATAAGAAATTACTTTTCCTTAGGACCCCAAGTAGTCATGGGTCCTAGGTTCTTGTTAGCTGTGACTCTATCAAAGCCACCAATTGATCTCTTGAATGGAATTGTCTTCATACTATGAGGTACTGTTGGATTGAACCAGCAATCTAGGGCAAAGTGTCCTACCTTTCCACAATACCAGCATTCAAATCTATTATATCTCCTTTTAGGAGGAACAAAAGAATCCTTGTGCTGACACCTCTTTGGACCGGAGTTAGCACTTTTGGCTTTATCTTGATTGTGAACACAAGATGGGTTTTGTCTCACAAATTTAAGATGTTCTCTTGGATTATTAGATTGTACAGCTGATTATGGAATGGTCTGACCCTTTGATCCCTTTTGCTTTTTGCCCCTCCTTCTCTTGGGTTTAATAAACCCCAGACCACCTCTAGGTTTTCCTGAGAAGGTGTATATAATAGGCAAAATTGTATTTGGTTTTGAGAACTGCTCAACCAATTTCCTTTCATTTAGGAATCTGGTTTCTAGCTCCTTAATGATTGCATCCTTTTTCTTAATTTCATTTATTTGGTCATCAATCATTTTGGTCAAATTTTGTTAACTTAGACCCCTAAAGACCAAGTTTCTGAGTATCCATCTTGTGATGATACTCATGACTTTTTAGTGATGCAATTTCTATAGCTTGTTTTCTAACAAGCTTCTTGCTTTTGACTAAAGTAGCTAGCAGTTTACCAAACCTAAATATGAGTTACTTCTCTTCAGTCCCCGAGTTAATCTCATGTGAATCAACCAGTAATTCACCTGAGTTTGCCTCATCTCCAGACTCATAGCCAGAAGTCTTAATGCAGGAAGAGTTATCATAAATTACCTGAGAATTCTCACAGTTGTGAGATTCAGTTTCTGGATCATCAGCTATAGTCATCAGATTGATTTCCATGTCTTCTTCAGAATCACCATTGGATGATGAAGTTGTGGAGTTATTTCCTCTATAGATGGATCTTCTGATGAACTCCTCCTCATATGAATACAGCCCCACATGTTCTTCTTCTTACTCAGTTGAATTAGAATCACTATCAAACAAGGTCTTTGTCTTCTTAGCCATCAGATCTTTTTCTGATTTCTTATCCTTAAAGAACTTCCTTTCTTTAGAATTTCTTTTTTCCCTTCTCTTTACCGGACAATCAGCAATGACATGCCCAGGCCTGTTACAACAAAAATAAATAAAATCAGTCTTAGATTGTTTGTTCTGATTGGAGCATACCTGATCACAGATTTGTCTTTGTGTTTGTCTTTATTTTTGTGAGAACTAGAACCAGAAGGTTTCCTTTTGCTCCACTGTTTTCTTCTTCTTAACATCTTCTTGAACTTCCTTGTAAATAAGGCAAGTTCATCATCTGATATCTCTTCTGAAGAAGAATAAGGTCCAGTGCTATCTGTCTCTTCATCTCTTCTAGGTGATGATGGAATTTCCCTTCTAGTTTTCTTGGAAGAGTTAGCTTTAAAGGCCAATGATTTAGACGTGGATGATTGTCTGGTAGTTTCTGCTTCAGCTTTTCTTGAATTGAGTTGAAGCTCATGTGACATTAATTTCCCAAATAAGTCTTAGGAAAGCAGATTTCTCAGATTTCCCATTTCCCTTACTGCACAAATCTTGATATCCCATTCTTTATTTAAGGATCTCAGGAACTTGTCATTCAATTCATAGTTTGAGAAGTTTCTCCCATAGTTCTTCAAGTCATTGACTATCCTAAAGAACTTTTCATAAGTTTGTTCAATAGAATCTGTCTTCCCTTGTCTAAATGCCTCATATTGTTGGTTAAGGAGTGACCTTCTGTCATCTCTCACCTCTGATGTGACTTCCATATACACTATCAAGGTATCCCACATTTCCTTAGAAGAATTACAGTGCACTAGATTTTGAAATGTGGAGTTATCTATAGCACTCACTATAATGTTCTGTGCTCTTTTATCCATAGTAGCAAGTATGACCTCATCCTTTATTATTTCTGACAATGTCTTGGGAGTTTGAATATTTGCATCTAGGACAGATGTTTTCATGGGAACACAGGGTCCATCTTGGATTGAAACAAAGATTCTTGGGTCTGAAGCTTCCATGAACAGTCTTACTCTTTGTTTCCATATAGCAAAATTGTCCTTAGTGCAGATGGGCAGTTTCATGGAACTGAGTTCTTTGTTTGATTCAAAAGCCATAGGTCAGATAACCTTCAACTACCCTTAGGATCTTTTCCAGACTGTTAGGTCTATCTTTGGATAACCTCGCTCTGATACCACTTGAAAGTCAAGCTTATGGGTAGAAAGTCACCTAGGGGGTGAATAGGTGATCTATTAAACTTCTTTTAAGTTCTTTTAACTTTTGCTGTGAGCCCTAATACATTTCAGAATATAAGTTGTACCCAGCATAAACAATAACAAAACTGATCACAGCATACACAACAAAGAACACAACACAAAGCACACAGCACAAGGGACACAGTAAGTTTATAGTGGTTCGCATATCTAGGGTACATCCACTTTCCCCCTTCTTCCTCACTAGCAATGTGCTAGATAAGGTTATAGCTCCTCCTTCTCAACTCAGATCCTCATATCCTACAAGGCTCAGTTTCTCTCCAAGAAACCTACACTCAGACCCACTGGCCCTACCTTAGAGATATCACAATCCCCTACCTCAGAGATCTCCTAATCTCCTACCTCAGCCTTTATAAATTAGGCCTACAATCACAGTGATTTACCCCAAATCACCTACCTCAGATTCACCCAGAATCCTACCTCAGCCTTTATAGATTAGGCTTACAAAATTAAGAGAATAAGGTCTCCTACCCACTCAGATCTCTAGGAGATCTTACAATTAAATTTGATAAAACAGTTTACAGAAAACAGAAAACCTGTAATCTGTTGGATCTGTGTGTATAGTTTCTTTCACTCAGCTGCAGTTTGATTTCTTCTTGATAAATCAGCAGGCTGAATTGAATTTCTTATGAATCAGAAACTTCTTGATGAAGATCATGTTAAATAGTTTGAAGATGCTGATGAACAGATTACTAAATCCCCAGATCAACCTTAGAAAAGGGATCTGAAGATTTTCTTGAAGATCAACTTCTTCTTCTCTTGCCTTTTCTTGATGAATAGAATCAGTAAGTGTATTGGTATCTATATATATATTCTGAAGACAGCACCTCCTATTTTTAGAAATCTCAGACGGCTTGGACTGGTATTGATGACATCAGCAACTGCCAGCAAATCCTTCCTTGAACTGTCTTTATAGAAGTAAAGCCTTCCTGTGTCGACCAAAATGATCTGACTTTTCTTGACCTGATTAATATTGACTCAGCACATTCTGACATATAAGCATTGATGTAGACAAGCTGTCTCGAAATCTGTGCTTAGACATCTTTGACAGACCCAACACTTACATAATTGGAATAGTTATCATCTCAGAACAAAAAGCGTTGAGATAGATTATTTGTGTCCACAAATCTGTTATTTGTGTCGACACATATGTTATCTGTGTCGACATATCTTAGTTCTGTCTTGTGTCGACACAGAAATTTTGTCTCGACACATCTGTTATCTGTGTCGACACATCTTCTGTTCTTTGTGTTTACTACTGATCTGTCTTGTGTCGACACAGAAGTATTGTCTCGATATTAAAAACAAATAAGAACAAACTGGAAGTGGATTAACAAAAATTTTATTATCCAAAAAAGGTATATATTACAAAGGTATGACCTCCCTTTTATAGAATGGAGGAGAGATGAGAGAATACAAATTAGATATGTGGGACTAAAAATTTACAAGACTAAGCGGCCTATACAAAAAAATTACCCCACAAGCCGTGCGGTTAGAAGATCCAGGTCGGCGGGTCCCTCGGCATCCGAAGCATCCGTTGCGGAGAGAGCTGGCCCGGGAGTAGAGAGAGATGGCAGTGGAGATGAGGGAGACGGTGGTGGAGAAGAGGGAGAGAGAGGTGGAGGGAGAGTAGTGGACAGAGATGGTGTAGGAGGTGAGACCGTAGTAGGAGACGAGGGACCGAAGGGAACAGCAAGAGTATCAGAAGTCGGGGGAAGAAGAGAGGAGGCATCCGAGAAGTAGGAGGCATTCTCGAAGAAGGTGACGTCAGTGGAGACGAACTGCTTACGAAGAACGGGGTCAAAGCAACAATAGCCTTTCTGAGTGGTGGAGTACCCAGAAAGACGCATTTGGTGGAGCGAGGGGAGAGCTTATCACAGGTAGCAGATGGAGCATGCACAAAGGCAGTGCACCCAAAGATTCGGAGAGGGAGAGGAAAGGGATCCTTGCCCGAATATAGAATGGAGAATGGGGTATGCCCGTGAAGAACCATGGAGGGAATGCGATTGATGAGGTAGCAGACAAGGAGAACAGCATAGCCCCAATAGGAGCGAGGAACATGCATCTGGGTCATCAAGGTGCGAGCGATATCAAGGAGGTGATGGTTTTTGCGTTCCACCACTGCATTTTGCTGGGAGGTATAAACAAAGCTAGTCTGATGAATAATGCCATGTTGCACACAGAAAGAGGTAAAAGCATGACTCAGATATTCTTTAGCATTATCAGAGTGAAAGGTTTTAATACAAACACCAAATTGAGTTTTAATTAATTGATAAAAAGAGTCATACATCAAAAAGTTCAGAGTGATTTCGTAAGAGATACACCCAAGTACATCTAGAAAAATCATCAATAAAAGTAACAAAATAAGAACTACCCCGACCAATGGTGAGGGTAGGAGCAGGTCCCCGGACATCTGAGTGGACGAGATCAAACGGACGGGTAGAACCCCGACCTTGCTTCGGCAGGAAGGAGGAACGGTGATGCTTGCCAAGCTGACAAGCGTCGTAGGTGATAAGAGTACTAGAAGGAGGGAGGTGAAGCAGAAGCTGACGTCGAAGCCGTGGAGGAGGATTACCGAGGCAGAGATGCCACTAGAGAAGATTCGTTCTAGAAGAGGAGAAGGAGGACAAGGAAGAAATGTTGTCGAGGAAGTAGAGGCTGCCGCTCTCAGTCCCAGTAGCAATCGTCCGCTGGGAGCTCGGATCCTGAAAAGAACAAGAAGTCGGAGTAAACGTCACAGAGCACTGAAGCTGCTTGCATAAAGAGGTAACCGAAAAAAAAATTACACGGAAATTTGGACACATAGAGAGTGTCCGCTAGGCGAAGAGACGGAGTAACATGAACCACTCCCTACCCATGAATTGGGGAGGGAGAACTGTCTACAATGAGGACCGGGGGCAACCGATCATGCTGTTCGAGGAGAGAGAAACAATGAGGATTGCCCGTCATGTGATTATTCGCACCCGAGTCGATGAGCCATTTACCTTGAGTCACCATGTGGGCACTACCTGATGACGTGACCACGGAGGAAGACGGCTTGGAAGAGGAGGTGGAAGAGTCACCCGAGGGGTGAAGATTGGGATGCTTCATCCGGCAGCGATCCACAGTATGGCCGGTGCGGCCACAGTGAGAGCAAAGATAGCGGTAAAGAGCACGTCCGCTAGACTGGTGACTGCGGCTACCAGAGCCACTCCGATGAGTTTGGTGAGCATAGTTGTCTGGTGGATGAGGAGCAGGCAGAAGAGGGCGCTGAAGGAGATAGGTGACAGCGGTGATGCGGGCAGCGGTGGCATCTAAGGAAGGAGATTTCACCTCACCCAGAATTTGCTGGCGGATCATATCATAAGTATCAGGAAGCCGCAGAAGATAGCACACAACCAGAAGCTCCTGGAAGTGCTTGTGTTGTTGAGCCAAATCCGTTGAAAAGGGGTGATTCTGAAGAATCTCAACCCCAAGAGCTTGAACCTGTTGGTAGGCAGCAGCAGGAGACAAGTTAGTACGGGCAAAGAGGTCTGCATACAACGTATAGATGTGGGACGTCTGAGCCCCCTTGGAGTACAGAGCAGCAAGATGAAGCCAAGCTTCCTTGACTGTCTCATCATGACTGATGATAAAAAGGCATTCATCAGATAGGCTGTTAGCGAGCCAAGTACGCACAAGCGCATCGCTCGCATCCCAATCATCAAACAGAGGTGTGTGGGAGGAGGAGGGTCATCAACGAGATGGTGGCATTTGCTTTGCGAGCGAAGGAGAAAGGTGAAGGAGACGCTCCAATCTGGGTAACTGGAGCCGACAAGCTTGGAAACGGTGCCAAGATTCCCGGAAGGAGTAGGAGGAAGAGGCGGAGGCTGATTGGCGATAGGAGTGGTGGCAGTAGAAGCATCAGAAAGAGCCATAGGAGAAAACAGTAGGAAGCCGCGCGGTTAGGAGACAAGACGCGCAAACAGGGATAAATCGCAGCGGTTAGGAGAAAGAGAGCTGCAACGGTCAAGGTGTTAGACACCAGTGGCAAGAAAAGCCACGACCAAGCCGCAGAACCAAGCAGAGGGAAAGAAGTCGAGCGGCTAGAATGCAGTCCGTGCGAACAGAAGGAAGAGAAGACCGCGCGAACAGAAAAGAGTCTGCGGGAAAGCTAACAGGGCATGCGAGCAGAACAGAGGTCGCACAGAGAGGCCGCACACACAGTGGGCTGTGACAAGAAGAAGAAAATAAACCGCGCGAATAAACAACCAGAGAGGAACAAGATGGCGGACAGAAGAGGAACCGAATCAGGCGGAAAAGATCGAGTCCTCTGATATCATGTTAGTAATGAACAAGAACAAACCGTAAGTGGATTAACAGAAATTTTATTATCCAAAAAAGGTATCTATTACAAAGGTATTACCTCCCTTTTATAGAATGGAGGAGAGATGAGAGAATACAAATTAGAGATGTGGGACTAAAAATTTACAAGACTAAGCGGCCTATACAAAAAACAACCCGCATAAGCCGCGCGGTTAGATGAGAAGGGCTAACCGCTCGGCTACCACCAGAGAGAGAGAAGTTGCCATGGGAGGCCGCTAGACCGCCCGATCTCCACGCTGCCTGAGACAAACCGCTAGACTGTTCAGACTCCAGACAGCAACAGCCCAATAACCAAACCGCTAAAAAGAAACCGCCAGACAGCGCGGTCTTCAACCCGCCAAGACAGACCGCCAGACTGCCCGGTCACCAACTCCAACACTCGACACATCTTCTGTTCTTTGTGTTGACTACTAATCTGTCTTGTGTTGACATAGAAGTATTATCTCGACACTTTGACTTAGAATAATTTGTTCAACTTTGAACCTGCACATGTAAACTTAGCATACATCAAATACACCTTTGGGTATATCATTGAGTTGTCAAGGGGACTTCTCCAGATCAGGTACACTGTTCTCAATGTACCCAACACCTTATTTATCCTAGAGGATTTACTATGAGCATTACATGGACTAAGCCAGCACCTTTGGCCTGAGCTGAGAATTCAGTAACTAACGGAAGGACAGTCTTGGGCTTGGAGAAACTTTCAACAAGTTTCTTTTCCACTGCAAGTTGTTCTTCCAATTCTTTGATGATCTTCTCCTTCAGATCTAGGTGCTCGAGAGCCTTATTATACTCTTCAATAGCAGCATTTAAATTTTCTCTGAGTGAGTCCATCTTGACGACTTACTCTCTCAGAGTGCTCTCTTCAGCCTTGAGAGATTTAATCTCCTTGGCCTGAGTTTTCACGACTTTTCGACATTTGTCGTAAGCCTTGATTAACTCTTTATATTGAGCCATGAGTTCAGACTCATCGTCAGAGGAGCAGTCCTTATGATCATGATCAAAAGCATCTGATTCAGAAAGAGGAGTGTGAGAATTTACCTTCCCAGTGAACCGGGGTGCTTCTTCTTCATCAGTTTATTCCATTAGCCCAAAATAGGCTTCCTCTTCTTTACTTGAGTCAGATGAGTCAGATTCACTGAGATTCTTGCCCTTTTTGGCTACTAGGCTTCTTTCAGTTCTCTTCTTATTGTAAGAAGATTTCTTCTCCTCTCTTTTTCCACCCTCCTTCTTCTTGTGAGGGCAATCAGCAATAACGTGACCTGGCTTATTGTAACAATACCAAACGATGTCAAAAGAAATATGTTTGTTCTGTTTAGTATGATACCTGTCTTGGCTACTTGAGTCTTTCTTGTGTCGATCACCATCATGACGTGATCTTTTGTACGAGGCATCTTTGCTCCTCCATTATTTCTTCTTGTTCAAGAATTTCTTGAACTGCCTTTAAAGAAGAGAAAACTCTCCTTCAGATAACTCTGAGCCTGAGGTACTTGGCTCTGAAGTTTCTTCTTCGCTATCTTCCTGTGCAGGATCAGGTGATGCAGCTTTGGCTGTCCTTGAGCTGTCTGCCTTCAATGCGACAGACTTTTCCTTGGATGAGAACCAGCTCTTCTCTTCTTCAGCTTTTCTTGAATTGATTTGCAGCTCATATGACATTAGCTTTCCGAAGAGATTCTGAGGGTCAGTCTCTGCCAGCTTGCCAAACTCCTGGATAACACAGACTTTGTTGTCCAACTCCTAAATCAGGGACCTTAAAAATTTATCATTCAGCTCTCCATTAATGAAGACCCGTCCATATACTCTTAGGTCGTTGACAATCTTGAAGAAAATTTCAAAGGTATCTACAATTGAATCCTTGGGTCCTTGTCGGAATGTTTCATATTTCTGATTTAGAAGGGATCTTCTGTCATCTCTAACCTCTTCAGTGCTTTCCATCAAGATGATAAGAGACTGCCGCATTTCCTTAGCGGATTGGCAGTGAATCAGGTTCTGCAGCATAGAATCATCGATTGCACTTGCGATGATATTTTTGGCTTTCTTGTCTAAAGAGACAAGTGCAATCTCATCCTTATCAAGATCCATCAACTTCTTAGGAACTTTCTTGGTAGGATCAATAGTGGAGACGGTCATGGGAACATGATGACCTTCTTCAACAATCATGAAGATCCTTGGATCCACAGCTTCCATGAAAAATTTAATCTTTTCTTTCCACATGGGAAAGTTGGTCTTTGTGCACAAAGGAAGCTTATCAAAATCCTTGGCTTTTTCCATGCTTGTATAACTCAATAGACAATTTGGGACAAATCTGTTCAAGGTGTTAACCTTTTAATGAACAACCTCCCTCTGATATCAATTGAAAAATGTTTAAGTTGTCTACCTAAATCACCTAGAGGGGGGTGAATAGGTGAGTTGAGCTTCTTTTTACGAAATAAAAATTTAGCGAGCTATGCACAGAAAATTAACCAAGCATTCACAGACGACACCAAGAATTATAGTGGTTCCCCAACCTTGGGTACATCCAGTTTCCACTCACTGATCTAGCAATGCACTAGACTCGGCTACTATACTAATCTCGGATTAAAAACAATCCTACAACTCGGAACAATGTTCCTACAACTTGATCCAAAAGCAGGATCTACACTCGGAAGAGAAAAAACTTTCTACACTCAGAGAAGAATCTCCTACAAGAATAAATTGAAATATAAGAAATACAAATAATGTTTAGGGTTTAGATCTGAAAACTTCTGCCCTATCTTCTTCCTTGAACTTTGCGGCTCTGTCAGAAATAATTGAAGAATACTTAGCTAGATCTCGGATCTGAAATTTCTGGACTCACAAGATTAAGTAGAGGATCTGTCGATTGTACAAGATCTTGATCTGTGAATCTCTACTCTGAATCGATCTGGATCGAAAGCACTGTCGACGATGAAGGCGATGAGCAGCAGCTTCCGATTTTGGAAAGAGAAATTAGGGATTCATAATTCTTAGAATTTCTTCTTACGGCTGCTTAGGGTTGGTCGGAAATGACAAGACCTTTTATAGGATATCCCTAACGGTCATAATTATAATTAATGATAGTCACGTGGACCAATCACGTCAAATCACATTTGCAATTCTCGATAGTCTGGACTTAAGAAATTTTCAGAAAACAATACAACATTTCTCGAGAGGAAAGATTGTACTCGAGATGAATGACCGTTGATCTCGAGAACTATAATGGAGATCTCGAGAAAGATGACTTAGAGGATTTTCTGAAAACTGTATAGCATTTCTAGAGAAGAAAGATTATACTCGAGAAAAAGATTTTGTTCTCGAGAACAATGATGGTGAACTCGAGAAAAAGACTTGGGTACTCGAGAACACAGAATTATCTCGAGAAGATTGCCAGATGGACTTAGGCTCACTCAAGAACTAGACGACTTCTACTCGAGTACAACAAACATTACTCGAGAATAAAGCATAGTCATCTCGAGAACTAATTTAGCTCTTCTCGAGAAATAGACTTAGAGAAATTCTGTCTGGAAGGGAAGTAACTCGAGAAGAAGTGTCATGAGGCACTCGAGTACATAAGCCCTTCTCGAGAAAAGCAAGAAGCTTTCTCGAGAACTACTTCTGCCACTCGAATTCATGATAAGTCTAACTCGAGAACTAACCTTAGTCCTTCTCGAGTACAAAATATAGTACTCGAGAAAAACACTTAGAATTTCTTTGAAAGTCTGAAAACTTAATTTCTTCATGAATATAAACAGCATCCAACTTTCCACCCATTCCCTTAGTGCTTGAACAAGAAGTTTATCCCAATAAAGAGGCTACACATGAGTCAACACCATGGATCATACAATGAGGGATTATATTGTATGGTCTTGTATTTGAAGACTCATTGTAGACTGACATTGGTCTACACATGGCAAATAAGTCCTACAAACACTCAACTAAAAAAGAGCATCAAATACAAACTTAATTCATCATAGTTCAAGGGTGACTTCATACAAATCTGGGCTATTGTGGATGCAATACCCAACAGGCTTCTTCTGCTGGAAGTAACTCAGAATCAAGATTTTGATCTGCTGGTGAAGACAATGTCTCTGAAAGTTTTGTATCTTCTTCAAACAGCTACTAAGACTAGCAGAATCTGAAGGCTGTGTTGATTTTCTCAATCAGAAATTGATTTTGAACTTCTTGTCGCTGACGAGAATCGCAACAGCTAACTATTTTTGCTTTCAGGTCAACTGATCAGAACTTGTGCTTCAGGCTCAACGATAATGGCGAGGAAGAAGATGAAGTTCCGCCGCTGTGCGTAATCAGAAAACCCTAATTGATGCTTTCCTTTCAGCCAATCTTATCCTTTTATAGTCAGCTAATCATCGGCTCTTTGTACTATGGGCCCAGCCTAAAAAGGATGAGTTACCACCTTCCATTTGCAGAAAACGACAACAACTATCATCCGACCCCATTAACGGCATACTGCAGCTTTCTAAAAAAGAATTTGAAGTGCATTGACTTTGTTGACTTTTGCTGACGTCAGCCATTCTAGACTTAGCCAAATTCACAGAAACACTCCAGGAGTTGAGTGCGTTTAGTGAATTGGTTTCACTCAATGATTCTGGACTTAGCTTATTATTCAACTCTTTCTGCATCCATGACGTTGAGAACATTGTGTGGTTGGCCTTCACTCAACGCCATTTGCCTTAGCTCCTTCTGAACTCTGCCAACTACTGAGGCGTTGAGTGAACTGACTTCACTCAATGCTTCTGTACTTAAAATAATTTTGCTCTGCATGAGGGCGTTGAGTGTGTTGACTTCTCTCAACGCTATCTCCCTGCTTCCTTACTATTTGACTAGACATTGAGTGAACTGACTTCACTCAATGCTTTTGGACTTGGTCAAATTCCGATTTCTTCTTAGGCTTTGACTGCAGCAGCATGACTCAAAGATTTCTTCCTTTTGTGTTGAGTGAACTGGCTTCTCTCAATGCTTTAGTACTTAGATAGATTTTTCTTGTCATTCTACCAAGGCTTTGACATAATCAGCATGACGTTGAGTGAACTGGCTTCAATCAATGCTTTTGGACTTATAAACTTTTCCTTTGTCAGAATCTCTCTGGTTTGGACTAAGGCAGTTTTACCCAACGAATTTGCTGCATGGAGTTAAGTGAGTTGACATCACTCAACGCATGTGGACTTAGTCGATTTTTTTGCTTGCTGAAGCTTGGCTTTGACTGTCCACTCCTGACTCAACGATATAGCTCATCTGGTGTTGAGTGAGCTGTCCTCACTCAACGCTTATGGACTTAAGCAATTTTCTGCCTTTCCAGCATCCTTCTTTGTGTCCACCTATCCAATCAATGTGGCAAGGACTATCCTTCATGCATGAACTTAAACACACATCAAATACAACTATGTGTATGTCATTGACTTATTTGACTTCTTACAAATCTGGGACATTGGGATCAATGAACCCAACACAGACCAACTGGCTCTGCTTATAGCCTTCTCAAACAGGAGAATTCTGCTATCCGTAGGCCAATTTGGGATGTTGATAACACTAACAAAAAAGTCGGAGGTCGCTATTTGTAGCCCGTAAAAGACATGTTTACCCTCCGATGAGAGTTTTCCTATAAATAGACCCCATTACACCTCAGAGAGGCTAGACCCTGCCTCCTAGAGCTCATTCCTTTACGAGTTCTAACTCTATGTCATCTGAGGTGTCGAGCTCAGTTTGACTTTGGGAGGGGAAGTTGCATACGACACTTTCGGGTGTGTGGTGGGATATCTTCGCAGCAACTAAGGGGTCTTAGTTTAGGCAACATGTTCTTCACTTGTGATGGCCAGATCCAAGCTCAGAATAGCTCAGTCAAGAGCACTCGACGACGGGTCGAGTAACTCAATCTGCTCCCTCTTAATTCAAACTCCGTTGAACCTGTATCCAGATTTCAACACCTTCTGCTTCCGCAAGGCGGATTGTTGTCCAGATCTATTACTCTCTCACGAATCGTGAGTGTTTGTGGCATCTGTGTGCGTATCATCAGACGGTCAATTCTTCCCCATCTTTGTACTCATTTATATTTATATTGACGATTATATTTATATATTTATGGTAGTGCCTCAGCGGGTTTTATCAATTGTAGATTTGTATCTGTTTCTGTGTTTCTTGTTAATCTAAAATTTTATAACTATGTCTTCATTGTGTACTGGATTTTACAACACATAAATGCCGAGAAATTAGGTGAGAGGGGGGAGAGGAATGAGAGAATAAAAGAATAAATTATTATAAAAATTTTGGTGGGAATTTTTTATTTTCCTTCCATGCATTTTGGGGATGATTAATTAGCAAAAAAAATATTTTCTTCCAACTATGGAGTGATATTTTGCAACAAATATATTTTATTCTAATTCTTCAACAAAAATATATGTTACTAATCTTGTATCAAAAAGACAAAAAACATAAATATAGCATAATTTGTTTACAATTAGCAACAATTATAATGTCTTCCTAATATTTATTTCTAATTGATATTTTTGTTGTAGTGGTACCCGAACAAAAAAAACTATTTAGGCAGCATTTGGTGCGGCGCTTTCCCCTTCGCTTGCGGCAAACGCCGTCGTAGGGTCGGTAAACAAATGGTCGTCGGCGGAGTTTGACGCGTTTGCTCCCGCTGCGTCATGGAAAATGAAGAAAATGTTATATTTCGATCAACAGCCTCGCCCCTCCGGTTCAAATGACGACCACGGCTCCTCCCGTCCCGTCTCCTTCCCCCACACCAAACGAGGGCTATCTGTTATGGAAAACTGAACCTCTGCTGGTCTGAAATTACTGAAAGCCCCTTGGGCTGGCCTAGCAACAGCCAAACTCCGTTGTTGTGAGAGGCTAGGGGCAGACCACTTGGGGCGGGATGGCCACTGGATCCCCTACTCGGTCAGGGCGGCGATAACTCGATGGGGCTGGCACTCGCCGATTCTGCTCGGCCAATGGCGAGTGCGAGCTCGCCTGGCGAGCAACTCCGCTTCCACGAGTGCGGGCTCGACTGTCGAGTACCTCCGCTTCGGCGAGTACGGGCTCGGCTCTTGCCCCCTGACAAGTAAGCGACTGGACTCAGCTCCAAAAACCCTGAGCTCGCCCCGACGATCTCTGAGCTCGGTACAACGATTTGCCGAGCTCGAGCTTGGCAGAGAACCCTGCCCGGCCGTGAGGCGGTCTGGACTGGCTGGTCTGGCTTCCGCAGACCCACTCGGCGGATACGGGGTTGTACACAATCCCCGCTCTTTGCGAGGTTGGGACAACCTCGGAAAGATACATCCAACCCCGCAGGATTCGACGAGTGGGGGGCATTCGTTGAAAAGGAATCTTCTGGTAGGTCCCACGGATAGCTATATATATGCACCCCTGCGCTCCTGACTGACCTTTGTCCTTCCTTGAGTTCTGTTAAGATGCTGCTTCCCAAGGAAGTCCTAGAGCGGCTCGCATGCTCCCGCGAGGAGATCGCAGCTCAAGCTGCGGGCTTGACCAGCCTAAAGGTTCCTGCTCGCCAATTTGCTGATTTTGGCTCGGCCAAGCGGGCGAGACCCTTTCCTCCGGGGGCCGAACCTATTCTAGCCGATCTTACGGTGGCCCTGGGGGACGGGGCTGGCTCCTCCAATCAGTCGGCTTCCGGTCCCCTAATAAAAACCTTGTGACGCTCTCCTCCGACCAGGTGGATGGTGGCGAGGCATCCACTCCGCGGGCTAAGAGTACTCTTGAAAGCTCGCAGAAAAGGGATTCTGAGGCCAAGGAACCGGACTCGCAGAAGTTAGCGTCGCCGAGTCGCCTCCCTTCTCGGCAACCATCCCCGGATTCCATAGTCGTGGGGGAAGGCGCCGGGCATATCTCCGTCCCCGGCTATCAACCCATCCATTAGGAATTAATGCATGGGCGTGGCAAGGACCTGCGCCACTTCTCTCCTCGCGTCAACCCAGAGGAGCCAGGCTCGCACGGTAAGTCTTCAGCTCTATACTTTCCTGCTCTGGTGGTGCCCGCTCTTCAAACTGTTTCAATTCTTCATGTAGACCTTCTCGGCCGGACTGAAGACGGCGAGTCCGTGGATCGACCCCCTTACTCGCCTCTCCCTTCTCCACGCGCCTTGGACGCCTTCCTGGACCCCGAACTGGGCAGTCCTGAGCGTGCAAAACGGGAGCGGAAGGTTCTCAAGAAACTGGTGCGCGAGCTCCACGACTTGCGGAAGGAAAACAACAGGCTGTAGTGGGAGTGCTCGCGGCTTACGGACGGGGTGGGGGTCAGCTTGGCATTCGAGGAGGCGTCTTCCTTAGTGCTGATGGATGAGATTGATGAGAACCTGCGGGTGGTGAATAGGAACATGGGGCGGCTTCGCGAGCTCCATGCGCGGCGATCTACGACGGCGGATCGGCGAGATCGGGGAGAATAAGACGGCTCCTCTGTCAGCCGACCGGTACTCGCGCTCGCCCTCGCATGGTCCTCGCGCCTTTATTTTTCCTTGCTTTGAACAATTCACCTGTCTGTAATAATTTAAACAAATTTTATGTGACCTTGTATATATGCAGATGCATTTTTAATATCCTGGTAAGTGTCCTTTCGAATTCCCCCTTCTAGAACCGGGTTAACTCGTGGGATTCGGTGAGCAGAGGCTGGCGAGGTGGCGTGGAGGGGCTGGGCTGATCGGTTAGCTCGCCCTCGCCCTTCCCTTCCTTACTTTCTTTTTCTATAAATAGGCCCTCTCACCTACCCCCTGGGTACGCTTTTATTGCTTCCGAACCCTTGCCTCCCCTCCATCATACCGAGCTCGCGCCTTTCCTTCATTTGCGAGAATGGTTAAAACTAACCCTAACGCGGATGGTCGGTCCAAGTGCGCCCGGCACTTCATCGACCACTGCTTCTTCGAGGATCATATCACCGAGGAGGAACTCGGTGAGTTCTCGGCCGAGTTCGTCCCTCCCGGCTTCCAGGCTCGCAGGCCCGCTGAGCACGAAGCTATCAACTCCTTCCCTGAGGGTGAGCTCGTCTTCCCTATCTCGCACTTTGAGGTGGGGCTGCGCCTCCCCCTCTGGCCAGAGATCCGTCAAATCTTGAAGTAGTATGGCGCGGTGCCCGCGCAGCTGAACTCTAACGCCATCGCTATAATGGTGGCGTTCGCCTGTTTCCTCCACCAAGAGAGGACTGAGTTCAATCTTATGGTCTTCCGTAAGTTGTTCTCCTACAAGGACACCCATGATGGGGTCACCTACTTCGGCGGATCCCTCATCAAGGTTCGCGAGCTCGCGAACAACAACCATAACTGGATGACCCGGCTCGTCTTTATCAAGGGCGAGCTCGGCAACATCCCCTTCTGGCCCCTGCAGAAAAGAGAGGACATCTACCGTCCTCCTTCTCTGTCCGGCAGCGACGCAGACCTCCATAAATTTTTCCTTCACAAAGACTTCGAGGTTGCCTACCTCCGTCGCGGCCTCGACTCGCTTCAACCCGTTCTCCCTGGTGAAGGTATACCTCGCCCCGTCTTCTCGCGAGCTCTGTCAAAGTGAACCTCAGCTTTTCTGATCAAGTCTTTTTCTGCAAGGGAGCGGCTTCTGCCAAAGCACCCGCCGTTTGCCGACCCGAGGATATTCTCCGATTCCCTAGAGCTGGCCCGGGCAGCGGTGGAGGCCTGCTGAGATGAATAAGCGCGGGGTCAACCCCCCAGCAGGAAGCGCTTGGAGTTCGGGGGGTCAAGCTCGCGCCCAGATCCTTTACCCCCGAAGAATAAAAAGGCTAAGGTGGTTTCGCGTGGGCGGCTGCATCTCCCTTCGTCGCCCGTCAAGTTCATGAGCTCGCCGGAGGTTTCTTCCGACGAGCCCCCGATGAGCCCGCTGAAAGAAGTGTCTTCCCCCCGAAGGGAGAAGAAGAAGAAGAATGGGCCTTCCCCCTCAGGTTTTGACGAGGAGGTCATCCTTCGCGAGCCCGGCCTTCCGAAGGATCATTCCCACTTCGGCAAGGGAGGAAGAAGCAAAGATACGGCTGGTGAGCCTATTCTGAAGTGGGATGAGGGGGCCCACCGAGTCTCCGTTTCTACTCGCTCCCCCTCCTGGGGAGCTCGCCGGCCTCCTACTGGCAATGCCTTCGCCTTCGCCTTCGGCCTCTACGGCCGCGATAGTGCCGAGTCGTATAAGCAGCTAACCCCCCGCCAGCTCGGCCATGAGGGGTTGCAGGCCCACCTGCGGGCCTTCGAGCTTCATCATATGACGGTCCGCCGCAGCTTCCAGCTCAGAAATGCCTTGCTGACCGCCGAGCAGGAGCGCGACTTGGCGAAGGAGAGCGCGGCTGACGGGGAAAGGCGGTTAGGCCTTGCCGACGCTCTACTCGCAAAATCTGCCGGTGGCTTGGTAATCACTGGATATCTCTGCTCATCTTACTTAGAAAGGATTCTTCTTGCGCTTGTTCTGAACTCTAGCCTCGCAGTATGCCGAAGCCGCCAACGCGCTGCGATACGAGGTGGCTAAGCTACAAGCTCAGCTTGCCGAGTGGGAGACTCAGCTTGCCGAGCAGAAGACGCGTTCTCACGAGCAAGAGGCTGTTGCTGCCCAGCTGATGATGGAGGTGGCAGGGTGGAAGGAGAAGAACAAGGAGCTCCACGGTGAGGTTCTCCGCCAGGCTGAAGCTCTCATTCCCCCAGGCGCCAGCGAGCCACCCTTCCCCTACAAGAGGCCTCAGGTCTTTGGCGAGACTGATGTCACGGAGCGGCTGCGAGTCAACTCCATTGAGTCTGCCGAGTGCCTCCTGAAGGCCATGAGGGAAACGGGGATTTTGGCGGAAGGCTGTGAAGGAGTCACCGTCCGGGATCTCCTACCGACCTTATTCCCACCCAACCCGCTCAGCGAGAAGGAAGACAGCTTCGACTCGCTCTTCGCAGGGGTGGGAGAGAAGGGCACTCGGCTCGGCGGCGAGGAGGATTGCCGCACAGGGGAGGCAGACGATAGCTGACTTGGCTCCTCCATTTTTGTTTTCTTTTTCCCATGTATCTTCTCGAGGCAAGCCTCACCTTGTAATTATAATAGTAAAACAAACAATTTTTGCACTATTTTTCTATCTTCTTTCTAAGCTTACTTGCGACATTGTACCCGCGCGCGTGATACCCCTTTAGGCGATCCTGCCGAGTCCAACCTCGTCTATAGGATGCTTTTGAGTTAGGACCAGCACTTGCGGCGAGACCATAGGCACTGGCCATAGCTAGAATCACTGATGTTATCGGTGCTTGCGGAGAGATTGGACTCGCTTGAGAGAACTGCCCCCTGAGTCCGAGACAGGACCAGGAATTCCTTAATAGCGAGCTGGAGGAGGCAGGATATCTCGAACTCGCTGTCTTGGCTAGCAAGCTCGCCCCTGGGTGCTTTTTTCGGACCAACTCAGCCATGCCAACTAGGTGGGAGCCTGGCAGGGGAGTGACGAGACCTAACCCCAGAGCGAGAAGACTTAGAAACATTTGCCTCTCCCGGGTGCTACCACCGGGCCAGTCAGCTAGGTAAGAGCCTGAGGGCGGGTGTTGAACATCCTCTGGGCTCAGCCCCAGGGTCATAGCGATGTCCATCGAAACTCAGCCGTGCCAACTAGGTCGAAGCCTGGCAGGGGAGTGACGAGACCTAAACCTAGAGCGAGAAGACTTAGAAACATTTGCCTCTCCCGAGTGCTACCACCGGGCCAGTCAGCTAGGTGAGTGCCTGAGGGCGGGTGTTGAACATCCTCCGGGCTCAGCCCCAGGGTCATAGCGATGTCCATCGAAACTCAGTCGTGCCAACTAGGTGGAAGCCTGGCAGGAGAGTGACGAGACCTAACTCCAGAACGAGAAAACTTAGAAACATTTGCCTCTCCCGGGTGCTACCACCGGGCCAATCAGCTAGGTGAGAGCCTGAGGGCGGGTGTTGAACATCCTCCGGGCTCAGCCCCAGGGTCATAGCGATGTCCATCGAAAATCAGACGTGCCAACTAGGTGGAAGCCTGGCAGGAGAGTGATGAGACCTAACCCTAGAACGAGAAGACTTAGAAACATTTGCCTCTCCCGGGTGCTACCACCGGGCCAGTCAGCTAGGTGAGATCCTTAGGGTGAGTGTTGAACATCCTCCGGGCTAAGCCCCAAGGTCATAGCGATGTCCATCAAAACTCAGCTGTGCCAACTAGGTGGAAGCCTGGCAGGGGAGTGACGAGACCTAACCCCAGAGCGAGAAGACTTAGAAACATTTGCCTCTTCCGAGGGCTACCACCGGGCCAGTCAATTAGGTGAGAGCCTGAGGGCGGGTGTTGAACATCCTCCGGGCTCAGCCCCAGGGTCATAGCGATGTCCATCGAAACTCAGCCGTGCCAACTAGGTGGAAGCCTGGCAGGGGAGTGACGAGACCTAACCCCAGAGCGAGAAGACTTAGAAACATTATCCTCTCCCGGGTGCAACCACCGGGCCAGTCAGCAAGGTGAGAGCCTGAGGGCGGGTGTTGAACATCCTCCGGGCTCAGCCCCAGGGTCATAGCGATGTCCATCGAAACTTAGCCGTGCCAATTAGGTGGAAGCCTGGCAGGGGAGTGACGAGACCTAACTCCAGAGCGAGAAGACTTAGAAACATTTGCATCTTGGTCTTTAAATTGCGAGCCCTCCTGCCATCATAGTTTTGCAAGAGCACAAGATATGATGATGAGATTCATTTTTATTCATGGAATAAGAGTACCTACAATATTTTCAAGGGTAAAAATGTTTCAGATCATCGCCACTCCAAGTGTGGCTGAGGGTATCCCCTTTTACATCCTAGAGGCGATACCCCCTGATTTTAAGACCTCCTGTACGATGTAGGGGCCCTCCCAATTGAGATGGAGTTTTCCCACGGTAGCCGATCTCCCTGCCGTGTCCACTTTCTTCAGGATAAGGTCTCCCTCCGCGAACTACTTGACACGGACGTGCTTGTCGAAGTACTTGGCCATCCTCCGCTTTGCCTCCTCCTGCCTAACGGTGGACAAGTCACGCACCTCCTACACCATATCAAGGGAGAGTCGAAGCTCCTACTCATTTTCTGATCTCCACTCCTCCCTTCCAGCCTCCGCCTCAGCGACCCGAGGCGTCTGGACCTCGAACTCGACGGGTAGAACGGCTTCGCAGCCATGAGAAAGTTTAAAAGGCGTCTCTCCCGTGGTCGTATTGGGAGTAGTCCTCAGGGCCTAAAGGACCGAAGGAAGTTGCTCCACCCAGCTCCCCCTCAGATTTTCTACTTTCTTTTTCAAGAGGTTCACGATTATTTTGTTGGCCGCCTCCACCTGCCCGTTGCTCCTAGGGTGGTGGACAGAGGCGAACCGAAGGTCAATTCCCAGTTGTTCGCAGAAGCGAATGAATTCCGTGCTGGCGAACTGAGGCCCGTTGTCCGTGATGATGGCCTGCGATAGCCCATGCCTGCAGATGATCTCCCCCCAGATAAAATTCCTGATCACCTGGGAGGTCACCTTGTGATGGCGCCGCCATCCCCCGACATGTTGATTTGGAGCGTCCCCCACCGGACGACGTTGGTGATCCGATACATGTCAAAGATCCACGTCATGTTGCCGAAGAAGAACCCCTTCCAGATGATTATGGTGACCCGGTTTATGTTGGTGCCGACTTAAGCTTGATGTTCCTTCGCCGCCTCGAGATGAAGATTTGTCACGACATCCTCCGCCATGGCCGCGTCAACATCTCCGCCAATGTCGTGTCAAATCTCCGCCGCGTCATTTTAAATATTATTTCAGATTTTAATTATATTTTTATTTGGCCAATGTTTAGCCAAAAGTTTTAATTATTTGTCATTTTATTTTGGCCTGTGTTTAGCCACATTTGGGGTGCTTATAACCCTTGTCTTTGTAAAGCCTATATAAGGCTATGTTGTATTGGATTTTGGGATTAGTGAATGAATGAATTAAAATTGAAACCCTAAATTGGTTTTCCCTCTTCCCTCTTCCTCTTGGAGTTCGGCTCCCCTACCCCCTCTCCTCCTTGGCCGCCGGCCACCCCTCTCCTTCCTCTCCCTATTTCGGCCTCCTCTCTACCTCCACCTCCTCCTTTCCAATAATCAACCATAACCTTCAATCCCTCTCCAAAATCGAGCCGTCCTCTTCATCTCCAAGAAGGCCGACCACTTGCAACCTCCCTCTGATACCAAATTGATGTAGGCCACGGGTTTCGACACCGTAATGGCTAAGGGATTCACACGCTCGCTTAATTATAATTACTATTACGCTCACACGAAGAATAAACACAGCTACTACGCAAGTTGCAACAATTAATTTAATAGTATTCGGGGGGTTCGCTAGGCCCCTTAAGATAATATCAAGGCTATAGGTCAAGATCCTCTCAAGCGAAATGAACCCCCACGGTTCGATCGAGCGTACATTGTACCAAAAGAGACACCATCGAAAATAAGGATTTGGATAACGGGTGGTTCTCTCCCAACGAAATAAAATGACAAAATTCAAAATTCAAAATTCAAAATTCAAAATTTCAAATTTCAAATTTCAAAATTTAAAATTCAAAATTCGAATTTCAAATTTCAAATTTCAAATTTAAATTTCAAATTTCAAATTTCAAATTTCAAATTTCAAATTTAAAAATTTCAAATTTCGAAATTTCAAATTTTAGATTTCAAATTTCAAATTTCAAATTTCAAATTTCAAAATTTCAAATTTCAAATTTCAAAATTTCAAATTTCGAATTTCAAATTTCAAATTTCAAGATTTCAAATTTCAAATTTCAAATTTCAAAATTTAAAATTTCAATATTCAAAATTTCAAATTTCCAATTGCAAATTCTAAATTTCAAATTTTTCTCAAAATCTAAAAAAATAAAATTCTGGAAATTCTCTATCTTATTTTTAATAAGAAATCCAAAAAAAATATTTTTCATTAAGTCATTATTTTTATTAAGTTATTTTAAAATTTAATAGTTGGTCTGCCAATAGCGGCCTATATTTTTATTTTTTCAGCAAAATTCAAAAATAAAAAATTTATTAATATTCTCCATATTTTTGCCAGCAAGACTATCAAAAATATATATATATAGTATTTTGAAATATTAGCGGGAACAAATCGATCTTTGAAAATTAAATAGAACCAGACTATATTTCTTTGTATTTGTGCACTTAATCCGAGTAGTTTATCCATATTTTCCCGCTGAAAATTAAAATAAAAAAATGGCCTACGATGTTCACGTTTCTCGAATGAAATCTTTAGGTTCCGTCATGAAAGTTAGAAAGCCAGTCCATTGCCCGGTAGTGGAAGAGATTAAGGGGTTGATTGACCAACTAAAGGCTAATCAAGTTACACCGTGCACCTCTAGGCGTGTTAGGATTCCTGCTCCGACATATGATGGGCTAGGTGGACCGCGAGTGTTTCTATGTTGGGTGAATGACATAGAGCATTATTTTGAGCAATATCGTATTGTGGATCCCCACAGGATTCCCGTTGCGAGACTGCAATTATTTGGTCGAGCCCATACTTTCTGGCTCAATGAGGAAAGACGTTTAGGAATGCCCTCCGTCGACCCACGTATAGGTTGGCAGATTATGAAGAATTTATTAACGGATGAGTATTACCCTCCATACTGCCGTTCTCCATCTACTGATTATCTAAGTGAGTCGCCGCCCAAGATTTTGCCTACATCGAACCAGCATGTTCCCTCGTACTCCCGTATGAGGACGTCTCATGATTTTATTTCTCCCCGCCTGGGCACTAGACCCTTTCCTATTTATGAGAGTGTTCCTATCAGCGTGAAAATGGTATCTGAGCTTGCGATTACGAGTACGCCCATCACTGAGGCCGATGTTGTTAATGTTGACAACATGAGTGACGATGAGGAGATTGGTTACCCGAGTGACTTGGATGAGGATTTCTCATTTGATGAACCCTCTCCACTCCCTTTCGACGATATTTTGGAGCCATCCCCTTTGACTATTGTGGAGCCTTTTGATGATCCTAAGTCGATTGTTATTCTAGCTGAGTCAGAAGAGTTACAGTCTGCTGAGAGCTTACCCAGTCGTGATTCATTTGACGATCTGTTAGGACATGAGCTTGCTATTTCTAGTCCGAGATGTATCGAAGTGCCCATTTCTGAGATTTTCGCTGTAACTGATGTTAGGACTGATGTGTTGGAAGATTGTTCTAGTAAAGGAGTTAAACTTTTGGAATACGATATTGAAGTGGAACCGGATGAGCATCCCCTAATGCTAACTCCTTTACCTAAACTAGAATGTGATTTTAACTCTCTACCGTTTGTAACGCCTGATCTCGTTGTAGCATTGCCGATCTATGATCCGATCACTGAATCTGAAATACATGATTACCCACATGATTTAGAAGACATGTCGGATGATTTTTCAGTAAGAGCGAATCCACTGTTTGAACTTTCTTACGACTTTATTGGGTTGCGACCGGATGATCTTTATTGGAAGTCAAATCCGTGTTTTGAGGTTTCGAATTGGATTACTAGTGGTACCTTGGCGATGGTGCCTTATGACGTGATGTACCCTCGACAAACTTATTTGCCAAGCCCGATCGCACGCATTTATCCCCCTCCTTTTGATGACTTGTGCACGCACACGCTAGTGAACATATTTGCGAATGTTAAGTTGTGTTGCCCGCACGTAATGTCAATTCCGGGAGCGCCCCGTTCTATATATAGTGATGAGTGTTTTCCGTTAGCTTTTATTCATGACGTTTTAAAATTTAAATTTAAGTTTAAATCTAAAACTACGACGTTGTATGGCGTTGATTTCACCACTGCTTTATTAGCACCCGTGCCACCTGACTTGGTCCCGTTACTACCCACTGTTAAAGCAAGTCACGTTGCACATGGGTTCTCCCCCACACAGTTCTAAGATTATTTGTTGGAATCGGAGAGTATCCTACCGTTATATAAGTGATTTGGTTTTGATTTGTCTCGTCCCTGAACGGAAGCCTCCGGGCACCTCAGAAATATTTATGAACTGGCCAGTCCATTATTTGTGAATCTTATGGAAATTTAGTAGCATGACATTTCTTGTAGAATTTTCCATTTATTGGGGCATCGCTCCTATTTTCTACTTTTCATAATTTATGCGTCATGTTTCTATGCCCCTTGAAAAGTCTATCTCTCCGTTTACATATTCCACTATGCTTTCTATTGCGTTGGGTGGTGATAGTTTGTTTGGATCGTTCTCTTCTCCGGTCTCCATCGGAGGTATGTTGGTTGACGTTGTGGAAATACTTTGTTCTTATTTGTCTAATGCGTCTGTGAGGTCCCCCCAAGACCACCTTTTGTTTTGCAGGTTCCTCTTCCTCAACGATTATACCCGGGACTACTCATCAGTGATGAGTATTTTTGAGAGGGGGAGGATTGATGGCGCCGCCATCCCCCGACATGTTGATTTGGAGCGTCCCCCACCGGACGACGTTGGTGATCCGGTACATGTCAAAGATCCACGTCATGTTGCCGAAGAAGTACCCCTTCCAGATGATTATGGTGACCCGGTTTATGTTGGTGCCGACTCAAGCTTGATGTTCCTTCGCCGCCTCGAGATGAAGATTTGTCACGACATACTCCTCCATGGCCGCGTCAACATATCCGCCAATGTCGTGTCAAATCTCCGCCGCGTCATTTTAAATATTATTTCAGATTTTAATTATGTTTTTATTTGGCCAATGTTTAACCAAAAGTTTTAATTATTTGTCATTTCATTTTGGCCTGTGTTTAGCCATATTTGGGGTGCTTATAACCCTTGTCTTTGTAAAGCCTATATAAGGCTATGTTGTATTGGATTTTGGGATTAGTGAATGAATGAATTAAAATTGAAATCCTAAATTGGTTTTCCCTCTTCCCTCTTCCTCTTGGAGTTCGGCTCCCCTACCCCCTCTCCTCCTTGGCCGCCGGCCACCCCTCTCCTTCCTCTCCCTATTTCGGCCTCCTCTCTACCTCCACCTCCTCCTTTCCAATAATCAACCATAACCTTCAATCCCTCTCCAAAACCGAGCCCTCCTCTTCATCTTCAAGAAGGCCGACCACTTGCAACCTCCCTCTGATACCAAATTGATGTAGGTCACGGGTTTCGACACCGTAATGGCTAAGGGATTCACACGCTCGCTTAATTATAATAACTATTACGCTCACACGAAGAATAAACACAGCCACTACGCAAGTTGCAACAATTAATTTAATAGTATTCGGGGGGTTCGCTAGGCCCCTTAAGATAATATCAAGGCTATAGGCCAAGATCCTCTCAAGCGAAATGAACCCACACGGTTCGATCGAGCGTACGTTGTACCAAAAGAGACACCACCGAAAATAAGGATTCGGATAACGGGTGGTTCTCTCCCAATGAAATAAAATGACAAAATTCAAAATTCAAAATTCAAAATTCAAAAATTCAAAATTCAAAATTCAAAATTTAAAATTCAAAATTCGAATTTCAAATTTCAAATTTCAAATTTTAAATTTCAAATTTCAAAATTTCAAATTTCCAATTTCGAAATTTCAAATTTCAAATTTCAAATTTCGAATTTCAAATTTCAAATTTCGAAATTTCAAATTTTAAATTTCAAATTTCAAATTTCAAGATTTCAAATTTCAAATTTCAAAATTTAAAATTTCAAAATTCAAAATTTCAAATTTCCAATTGCAAATTCTAAATTTCAAATTTTTCTCAAAATCTAAAAAAATAAAATTCTGGAAATTCTCTATCTTATTTTTAATAAGAAATCCAAAAAAAATATTTTTCATTAAGTCATTATTTTTATTAAGTTATTTTAAAATTTAATAGTTGGTCTGCCAATAGCGGCCTATATTTTTATTTTTGCAGCAAAATTCAAAAATAAAAAATTTATTAATAATCTCCATATTTTTGCCAGCAAGACTATCAAAAAATATATATATAGTATTTTGAAATATTAGCGGGAACAAATCGATCTTTCAAAATTAAATAGAACCAGACTATATTTCTTTGTATTTGTGCACTTAATCTGAGTAGTCTATCCACATTTTTCCGCTGAAAATTAAAATAAAAAAATGGTCTACGATGTTCACGTTTCTCGAATGAAATCTTTAGGTTCCGTCATGAAAGTTAGAAAGCCAGTCCATTGCCCGATAGTGGAAGAGATTAAGGAGTTGATTGGCCAACTAAAGGCTAATCAAGTTACATCGCGCACCTCTAGGCGTGTTAGGATTCCTGCTCCGACATATGATGGGCTAGGTGGACCGCGAGTGTTTCTATGTTGGGTGAATGACATGGAGCATTATTTTGAGCAATATCGTATTATGGATCCCCACAGGATTCCCATTGCGAGACTGCAATTATTTGGTCGAGCCCATACTTTCTGGCTCAATGAGGAAAGACGTTTAGGAATGCCCTCCGTCGACCCACGTATAGGTTGGCAGATTATGAAGAATTTATTAACGGATGAGTATTACCCTCCATACTACCGTTCTCCATCTACTGATTATCTGAGTGAGTCGCCGCCCAAGATTTTGCCTACATCGAACCAGCATGTTCCCTCGTACTCCCGTATGAGGACGTCTCATGATTTTATTTCTCCCCGCCTGGGCACTAGACCCTTTCCTATTTATGAGAGTGTTCCTATCAGCGTGAAAATGGTATCTGAGCTTGCGATTACGAGTACGCCCGTCACTGAGGCCGATGCTGTTAATGTTGATAACATGAGTGACGATGAGGAGATTGGTTACCCGAGTGACTTGGATGAGGATTTCTCATTTGAGGAACCCTCTCCACTCCCTTTCGACGACATTTTGGAGTCATCCCCTTTGACTGTTGTGGAGCCTTTTGATGATCCTAAGTCAATTGTTATTCTAGCTGAGTTAGAAGAGTTACAGTCTGCTGAGAGCTTACCCAGTCGTGATTCATTTGACGATCTGTTAGGACATGAGCTTGCTATTTCTAGTCCGATACGTATCGAAGTGCCCATTTCTGAGATTTTCGCTGTAACTGATGTTAGGACTGATGTGTTGGAAGATTGTTCTAGTAAAGGAGTTAAACTTTTGGAATACGATATTGAAGTGGAACCGGATGAGCATCCTCTAATGTTAACTCCTTTACCTAAACTTGAATGTGATTTTAACTCTCTACCGTTTGTAACGCCTGATCTCGTTGTAGCGTTGCCGATCTATGATCCGATCACTGAATCTGAAATACATGATTACCCACATGATTTAGAAGACATGTCGGATGATTTTTCCATAAGAGCGAATCCACTGTTTGAACTTTCTTACGACTTTATTGGGTTGCGACCGGATGATCTTTATTGGAAGTCAAATCCGTGTTTTGAGGTTTCGAATTGGATTACTAGTGGTACCTTGGCGATGGTGCCTTATGGCGTGATGTACCATCGACAAACTTATTTGCCAAGCCCGATCGCACGCATTTATCCCCCTCCTTTTGATGACCTGTGCACGCACACGCTAGTGAACGTAGTTGCGAATGTTAAGTTGTGTTGCCCGCACGTAATCTCAATTCCGAGAGCGCCCCGTTCTATATAGTGATGAGTGTTTTCCGTTAGCTTTTATTCATGACGTTTTAAAATTTAAATTTAACTTTAAATCTAAAACTACGACGTTGTATGGCGTTGATTTCACCACTGCTTTATTAGCACCCGTGCCACCTGAATTGGTCCCGTTACTGCCCACTGTTAAAGCAAGTCACGTTGCACATGGGTTCTCCCCACACAGTTCTAAGATTGTTTGTTGGAATCGGAGAGTATCCTACCGTTATATAAGTGATTTGGTTTTGCTTTGTCTCGTCCCTGAACGGAAGCCTCCGGGCACCTCAGAAATATTTATGAACCGGCCAGTCCATTATTTGTGAATCTTATGGAAATTTAGTAGCATGACATTTCTTGTAGAATTTTCCATTTATTGGGGCATCGCTCCTATTTTCTACTTTTCATAATTTACGCGTCATGTTTCTATGCCCCTTGAAAAGTCTATCTCTCCGTTTACATATTCCACTATGCTTTCTATTGGGTTGGGTGGTGATAGTCTGTTTGGATCGTTCTCTTCTCCTGTCTCCATCGGAGGTATGTTGGTTGACGTTGTGGAAATACTTTGTTCTTATTTGTCTAATGCGTCTGTGAGGTCCCCCCAAGACCACCTTTTGTTTTGCAGGTTCCTCTTCCTCAACGATTATACCCGGGACTACTCATCAGTGATGAGTATTTTTGAGAGGGGGAGGATTGATGGCGCCGCCATCCCCCGACATGTTGATTTGGAGCGTACCCCACCGGACGACGTTGGTGATCCGGTACATGTCAAAGATCCACGTCATGTTGCCGAAGAAGAACCCCTTCCAGATGATTATGGTGACCCGGTTTATGTTGGTGCCGACTCAAGCTTGATGTTCCTTCGCCGCCTCGAGATGAAGATTTGTCATGCATCCTCCTCCATGGCCGCGTCAACATATCCGCCAATGTCGTGTCAAATCTCCGCCGCGTCATTTTAAATATTATTTCAGATTTTAATTATGTTTTTATTTGGCCAATGTTTAGCCAAAAGTTTTAATTATTTGTCATTTCATTTTGTCCTGTGTTTAGCCACATTTGGGGTGCTTATAACCCTTGTCTTTGTAAAGCCTATATAAGGCTATGTTGTATTGGATTTTGGGATTAGTGAATGAATGAATTAAAATTGAAACCCTAAATTGGTTTTCCCTCTTCCCTCTTCCTCTTGGAGTTCGGCTCCCCTACCCCCTCTCCTCCTTGGCCGTCGGCCACCCCTCTCCTTCCTCTCCCTATTTCGGCCTCCTCTCTACCTCCACCTCCTCCTTTCCAATAATCAACCATAACCTTCAATCCCTCTCCAAAACCGAGCCCTCCTCTTCATCTTCAAGAAGGCCGACCACTTGCAACCTCCCCTAGCCGCCGGCCTCCACCTCCATCACCACACCCGAGTCCCCCTTTCAACATCAATCCGAAACACACCTCTCCTCCACAAAACCGTCCTCATCCCTCTCAACAAAACCCGACCATCACATATAACCTCTTCCCAAAAAAACCGATTCTTTTGGTGAGATCCAAATCAGTCTCATCTTCTAATCCAAGAGAAGAATCGACCAAAGCTTGTGGTGAATCTTGTGAAACTTCAACAGCGTCGGAAGGCAACGAAGAACTTGGAGTTTCCCTCCAACCGGCATGCTTTCGGTGGATCCGGAACGCAGCAATCCAAAGAGAGTTAAATCGGAATCATCCATTCGGGTTGGGTAACGAACGTCTCCACTCTTGTGTGTTTCTCTCTTAGATCTTTTCTTTGGGCATTTAGCATATCGTGTGATTTGTGATTGGTAGAATTTTCGTGGATAATATCTATTAAAATATTGTTATTGTTATTTGATTCCCATTTGAATTTGTGAGGCGTGGCGGCCCTCATTTTATTTCGTTGGGAGAGAACCACCCGTTATCTGAATCCTTATTTTCGGTGGTGTCTCTTTTGGTACAACGTACGCTCGATCGAACCGTGTGGGTTCATTTCGCTCGAGAGGATCTTGGCCTATAGCCTTGATATTATCTTAAGGGGCCTAGCGAACCCCCCGAATACTATTAAATTAATTGTTGCAACTTGCGTAGTGGCTGTGTTTATTCTTCGTGTGAGCGTAATTGTAATTATAATTAAGGGAGCGTGTGAATCCCTTAGCCATTACGGTGTCGAAACCCGTGGCCTACATCACCTTGGCTAGAGCCTTCACCTCCAGCCACTTAGAAAAATAATCGATCATGACCAGCAGAAACCTTCTCTGCCTGCTGGCCTGAGGAAAAGACCCTATGAGGTCCAAACCCCATATGGCGAAGGGCCATGGTACCATGATGCTTCTTAGTCTCTGAGCCGACTGTAACTGGAGCGGGGCATAGAGCTGGCACTTATGGAATTTTTTCGCGAATTCGGCTGCATCCTGACCGAGGGTGGGCCAGAAGTACCCTTGCCTGATGATCCTCCCTTCCAAGGTCCAGCTCCCCGAATGGCTTCCACACTCGCCGGAATGGACCTCCTCCAAAATTTTATGCACCTCCCTTTCGGCCACGCAACGAGCCAGCATCCCTGAGAGGGTCTTGCCGTACAACTCCCCCTCGCATAGGAGGTAGTATGCTGCCTTATGTTTGAGCCCTCTTCGGTCCATCCCCTCCGGGTACTCTCCTTTGGACAAAAAGGTGACGAAGGGGTCCATCCATGAGGGGTGCTGCTCCACCTCCATTAGTACCCCCTCCTCGATGGAAGGTCGGAAGAGATCTGTGATGGTGCCCCCACCCTGGGGCCGTGCTTTGCCAGCTGGTCTGCCTGCTCATTTTCCTCTCGAGGCACGTGCTTGATGGAGAAGGTCTTGAAGGTCCCTATAATTCTCTTCGCCTTTGACAGATAGAGCTGCAGGGTGGGCTCCCTTGCCTCAAACTCCCCATTGATCTGGGAAGCCACCACCATGGAGTCAGTGAGGACCTCCACGTCATGCACCCCTAACTCCCTTGCCAGGCGCAGACTTGCGATTACAGCTTCATACTCAATCTGATTATTGGTGATAGGCAAATGCACTACCACAGTTTGTTCGATTCTTGTCCCCTAGGGACTTTCCAAGATGACTCCAACCCCCAAAGAATGTCTCCCTGAGGCACCGTCCACCACGACTTTCCAAGGGACCGGACGAGTGAGCTGCTCCTCCGCCACCTCGACCACATAATCTGCCAGGAAATCAATCATGGCTTGGGCCTTGATCGAGAGGCGGGGAACGAAGGAGATGTCGAACTCGCTCAGTTCTACTGACCATTTGGCCAACCTGCCTGAATGCTCCACCCCCTCGAAGATGTTGCGGAGGGGGTGGTCAGTAACCACTCGGATCGAGTGTGCCTGAAAATAAGGTCAGAGCCTCCGGGCCGAGATGATTAAGGCGAAGGCCAGCTTCATACCCGAAGATGGGATATCGAAGCTCGGCCTTCCTCAGTACCCGACTCACATAATAAATGGGGAGTTGCTTATTCCCCTCTTCCCGAACTAAAACCGAGCTCAAGGCCTCCGTCCTGACCCCCAGATACAAAAATAAGTCCTCCCCCCTTTGGACCCTTGGAGCAGGGGGGCCTGAGTTAGCTGTTTCTTTAAGGCCTGGAATGCCTCCTTGCACTCCGAGATCCATTCAAACTTCCGACCCCCTCTCAAGGTTTTGAAAAATGAGGAGCACCTCTCCCCAGCCCGGGAGAGGAACCTACTCAACCCTGCCAACTTCCCTGTCAACCGTTGTACCTCCTTAGCATTTTGTGGTGACCTCAGTTACACGATCGCCCTTGCCTTATCCGGATTAGGCTCCACACCGACAGGAGTGAGGAGATGCCCCAGGAATTCCCCCCTGCTTGCCCCGAAGGTGCACTTCAGGGGGTTTAACCTCATCTTGTATTTGCGGAGAGTGGCGAAAGTCTCTTCCAAGTCCTAGAGGTGGGAATCGATGTCAAGACTTTTGATCATGAGGTCGTCCACGTACACCTCCAAATTTATTCCCTTCTTCTCTCAGAAGACCCTGTCCATCATTTTCTGGTAGGTAGCCCCCGCATTTTTTAGCCCGAAGGGAATCATTTTATAGCAATAGCATCCTTCCCCTGTGATTAACGAGACATCTTTGACTTCGGGGGGGGGGGGGTGCATTCTAATTTGGTGATAACCTGAAAAATCATCCAGAAAACTCATTACAGGGAAACTGACGGCTGAGTCAACCAGCACGTTGATCCGAGGCAAGGGATAACAATCTTTCGAGCATGATTTATTAAGAAGAGAAAAGTCAATACACATCCTCCACCAACCGTCTCCTTTTTTAACCATTACAACGTTGGAGACCCAGCCAGGGTATTGTATTTTGGATACAAAGCCAGCCTTGAGGAGCTTGGCGACTTCATCTCTGATGGGCTCGGCAAGCTTGTCCGTGATGGACCTCTTCTTCTGCTGGATGGGGCGAGCCTCCGGGTCCAGGTTGAGGCGATGGCAGACCACGTTGGGGTCTATCCCCAGCATCTCTGCAGCATTCCAGGCGAAGACGTCCACATTCTTCTGGATGCATTCCAGCATCCTGCCTTGAGCCTCCGGGGTCAGTCCTCCGCTGATGCGGACCTTCTCCACCCTGCCACCGATGGTGAGAACCTCCATCTCCACCACCTCCTCTACTGTCTCCAGACGAGACTGCTCCCCCCATTCCTCAGTATCTCCCCCTCCGGGGGCGAGGATCTCTTCCTCAGCTTCCTCCACAGCCATTGCCTCGGCTGGCTCTCGGGCCTCTTCCGCGACCTCCGCCTGGGCGCGGCACTCCTCCACCTTCATCTCTTCTCCGCCAGCTTCCTGCTCCACCTCTTCCAACCTCCGCCCCATCTCCTCGGCCCCCTCCAGCCAAGAGATGGAGTTCACTACCGATACGTAGCACTCCCTTGCCTCCTTATGGTCTCCTCGGACCCGGATCTGTACCCCCTCAACTTTGAACTTTAGGCACTAGTTGAAGGATGAGGGGACGCAGCGGAAGGCGCTGATGAGGGATCTTCCGAAGATGGCACTGTAACTGCTGGGGGCGTCTACAATGACGAACTTGCAGTTACGTGACTGCCCCCCCCCAGAGTGACATTGAGTCCCACTCCTCCCTCGACTTCTTTCCTCTCCCCCGAGAAGCCGAACAGGGGCCCGTCCGAGGCCAACACCCTTCTGGCCTCTACTTTCATCGCGTCGAATGCCCTCTTGAAGATGATGTTGATCGAGCTCCCGTTGTCGACGAGGATCCGGGAGACGGTAAAATCCTCGATGGCTGTCTTGATGACCAGCGCATCGCAAAAGGGGTCCTCGTGACCCGGCATATCCTCCCTAGAGAAGGTGATTTTCTCATTCGGGGGCGGGGACTGGGATGTGGAGCCAACGCTCCTTCGGTATATGGTGTGGAGGCTTGACTTACGGGAAGCCTCGATCCCAGCCCCACCGTGGATCGCTCCAATCCTTCCTTGGGTGCCCAAATCAACCCGGTCCTCACACCGATCCTCTTCCACCCGAGACCAGATCTCCTCTATCCGCACTTCCTGATGGTTTTGCTGTTGCTGCTCCCTGTTTCCTCTCATCTCGAGGAACTCCGGGCATGTGGATGTGAGGTGTCCTTCCTCTTGATGAAAATCACAATAGGGCAGGTCCACCCTGAGCTCCCTTCTTCTCCTCAACTGCCCTCTCCTCCTCCCTCTTATGGCAATTGTTATTGTCTCCTCCTGGTCGGGGAGAGGGGGTATCTGGCCTTGCCTACCCCCCTGGGGTTGAACTGCCCTCGGCCACCCTAGAGGTTATCTCCTCCCTGATAACCCCTCCGTGGTGCCTGGTCCTGCCACTCCGGTCTCCATCCCAAACAGTGGGTCTGCTCCGGACGCCCCCACCTGGGTTGTGGCTGCTGCTGTGGCTGCTCTCTCTACCGGGGTTCAGTCCTCCTTTCCTCCTTAGTTCGGCCACCCCTTGGCCTCTCCTCCTCCGCGGTCCACCTGGCCAACCTCCGCGCAAACTCCGGGTGCACTGCCTCCATATCAGCCTCCCTGGCTGCCCTCTCCAGGAGTGCCTCAAAAGACACTGGAGGTGACCTCTTGAGTTCCATTGCGAAGAACCCGGACTGGAGACCCAGGGTGAAGGACACCATCATGGTGCGCCCCGGCATCTCCTGTACTTGGGATAGTTCCTCTTGGAATCTATCCAGATAGCTTCCCATGGTTTCCCCCGTCCTCTGCTTGATGCGGAACAAAGACTCTGCCTCCTTATTTATCTTCTTGGAAGTGGTGAATCTCAACATGAACCCCCGTCGCAGGTCCTCGAAGAAGTAGACGGACCCGGTCGGGAGTTGGTGGAACCACTCTCTTGCCTTCTCCCTGAGTGTGATGGCGAAGAGTCTGCACTTAAAGCCATCCGATATCTGACGGATAGAGACCATGTCCTCAAACCACTAGATGTGGTGGACCGGGTCTCCTCTCCCGGAGTAATAGGACATCTCCGGTTCATGGAACCCCTCTAGAACTGGGGCTGAAGAGACGAACTCGCTGAAGGGGCTCCCCCCCCTCAGTCGGGTGAGGTGGGAACTCCCTCCCTGTTGTCTCGCCGAAATGGTACTCGGCAGCCGAACAGGGGAATAGGACTCTCCCCTAGAACTCGCGCTCGCCCCTCTCAGCGGGCTCCTTTCCTGGTCGCCTGAGCTGCGCGTCGTCGCTGAGCGCAGGAGTGGCAACCACCGGGACTACTGGTGTCGCGCTCTCGGCTCGCATGCCGAGTTGTTAGAAGCGAACTAAAACAAGCCGGAAATGGTATAACTGAAATTTTATTATCAGAAAAAGGTAACTATTACAAAGGTATGGCCTCCCTTATATAGAATGGAGGAGAGAAGAGAGAATACAAATAAGAGATGTGGGACTAAAACTATACAAAAGAATCTGGGCGGCTAGAACATCAGACCGGAACAAGCCGTGCGGTTAGACAGAAGGGCTAACCGCTCGGCCACTGACAGAGAGAGAGACAAGCCGCCAAGTGAGACCGTTAGACCGCCCGGTCTCCTAGTCGCCAGTAACAGACCACTAGACCGCTTGGACCTCAGACCTCAACATAGCAACCAACCCGCTGAAGGCAAACCGCCAGACCGCCCGGTCAATAACCCGCCAAGCCAGACCGACAGACCGCCCGGTCTCAACTTCAACACTCCCCCTCAAGCTGGAGCATATATGTCGATCATGCCCAGCTTGTCACATATATGAAGAAATGAGGCGGATACTGGCTTGGTGAAGATGTCAGCCAGCTCTTTTTCAGACGTGACGAAGGGAGTGCAAATTTGTTCCTTCAGAATCTCTTCACGAATGAAATGACAGTCGACCTCAATGTGTTTGGTTCTCTCATGGAAGACTGGATTTTTGGAGATATATATAGCAGCCTTGTTGTCACAGAACATAGGTAGAGGATGGTTGTAGACCTCTCCTAAATCCAACATGAGAGCCCGTAGCCACTTTAGCTCGCAAGTGGTCGATGCCATACTCCGATACTCAGCTTCAGCACTGGACCTGGAGACAACAGATTGCTTCTTGCTCTTCCAACTTACCAGATTGCCCCCAACAAAGGTACAGAAACCGGAGGTAGACTTGCGGTCCCCTTTGTCATCAGCGTAACTCGCATCTGAGTAAGCTTCAACCCTCAGATGATCATTCTTCTGAAAGAGCAATCCTTTCCCAGGGGCTGCTTTGACGTACTCCAAGATCCGCAAGGCGGACTGTAGATGGCACTCCCTGGGAGCTTGCATGAATTGACTCACCTTGCCCACAGCATAGGAGATGTCGGGCCTAGTCAAGGTGAGGTATATGAGCTTACCAACCAGACGCCTGTACCGCGAAGCATCTGAAAGAAGAGGCGAACCATCTGTCCAGGTTTTGTCTTCTCCAACAGCCATGGGACATCGGGCAGGTTTGGCCCCAGTCAATCCTGCTTCTTTTAAAATATCAAGAGCATACTTACGCTGAGAGAGGACTAAAGAGTTGGGCTTCCGAGAGATTTCGATCCCCAAAAAGTACTTCGGAGAACCCATATCTTTCGTGACAAGATGTTGGCGAAGATGCCGCTTTGTCAAGGCTACCCCTTCCTGGTCATCACCAGTGAGAAGAATATTATCCACATATACTGCAAGAACCACCAGTCCCGAAGAGGTTTTGCGAATAAATAGAGAGTGATCAGCAGCGCTGCGAGCAAAACCAACGGCCGCCACGATGCCGCTGAATTTGTCAAACCAAGCTCGAGGGCTCTGCTTGAGGCCATAGATTGCCTTCTGTAGCCGGCAGACTCGTGTCTCCCCCTGAGCAACATACCCTGGAGGTTGCTCCATGTAGACGGCCTCCTGAAGATCACCATAAAGGAAGGCATTCTTGATATCCAGCTGGGAAAGGGGCCAGTCTTTGTTGACTGCCACAGAGAGAAGGACCCGTATAGTGCTGAGACGAGCCACGGGAGAGAAGGTGTCAAAGTAATCAACCCCATAGGTTTGAGTAAAGCCCTTAGCCACCAGACGAGCTTTGTAACGGTTTACAGTGCTATCTGGGCCAAACTTGACTACAAAGACCCATCGACAGCCAACAACATCTGTATCAAGGGGAGGAGGGACAAGAGTCCAGGTACCCCGCTCGGTGAGGGTCGCCATTTCCTCATCCATGGCCAGCTTCCAGTGAGGAATGGCCAAGGCCTCCTGGTAGGAACGAGGTGTGGTAGTAGCAGAGATAGCCAGTGCAAAGGCCCTGCGAGAAGGGGTAAGACGATCATATGAAACAACAGCAGCAAGGGGGTGTAGGGTACACGTTCGCACCCCTTTGCGAAGAGCTACAGGAAGATCCAGGTCGGCGTGCTCCTCGGCATCCAGAGCATCCGTGGCAGAGAGAGCTGGCCCGGGAGGAGAGAGCGACGGCAGCGGAGATGAGGGAGATGGAGGCGGAGAGAGAGGCGGAGGGAGAGGAGTGGGCGGAGACGGAGGAGGAGCGGATATCGCAGTAGGAGACGACGGAACGAACGGAATAACAGGAGAATCCGAGGTGGGAGGAAGAGAAGAGGAGTCATCCGAGAAGTAGGAGGCATTCTCGAAGAAGGTAACATCAGCGGAGACAAACTATTTACGAAGAACAGGATCAAAGCAGCAGTAGCCTTTCTGAGTGACCGAGTATCCCAGAAAAACACATTTGGTGGAGCGAGGGGAGAGTTTATCACGTGTGGCAGATGGGACATGCACAAAAGCAGTGCACCCAAAGATTCGGAGAGGGAGAGGAAAAGGCTCCTTGCCAGGATAAAGGATGGAAAAAGTGGTTTTTCCCTGGAGAACGGAGGAGGGAATGCGATTGATGAGATAGCAATCAAGAAGAACAGCATAGCCCCAATATGAGCGAGGGACATGCATTTGAGTCATTAACGTGCGAGCAACATCGAGGAGGTGACGGTTTTTGCGTTCCGCCACCCCATTTTGTTGGGACGTATAGACACAACTTGTCTGATGAATAATGCCATGTTGTACGCAGAAAGAGGTAAAAGCATGACTTAAGTATTCTTTTGCATTATCAGAGCGAAAAGTTTTAACATTAACACCAAACTGATTTTTGATTAAATGATAAAAGGAGGTCCATACATTAAAAAGTTCAGAGCGATCTCGTAAGAGATACACCCAAGTACATCTAGAAAAATCATCAATAAAAGTTACAAAATAAGAACTACCCCGACCAATAGTAAGGGTAGGAGCAGGTCCCCAGATATCTGAGTGGACAAGATCAAACGGACGGGTAGAGCCCCGACCTTGCTTCGGCGGGAAGGAGGAACGATGATGCTTGCCAAGTTGACATGCTTCGCAGTGGAGAGGAGTAGTGGAGGGAGGGAGGTGGGGCAGAAGCTGATGCAGAAGCCGTGGTGGAGGATGACCGAGACGGAGATGCCACTGGAGAAGATCCGTACAAGAAGAAGAGAAGGCGGACAAAGCGGAAACGTTGTCGAGGAAGTAGAGGCCGCCGCTCTCAGTCCCAGTAGCAATCGTCCGCTGGGAGCTCGGATCCTAAAAAGAGCAAGAAGAAGGAGTAAACGTTACAGAACATTGAAGCTGCTTGCACAAAGAAGTAACCGACAACAGATTGCACGGAAACTTGGGCACATAGAGAGTGTCCTCTAGCCGAAGGGACGGAGTAACATGAACCACTCCCGACCCATGAACTGGGGAGGGAGAACCGTCTGCAATGAGGACCGGGGGCAACCGATCATGCTGTTCGAGGAGAGAGAAGCACTGAGGATTGCCCGTCATATGATTAGTAGCACCGGAGTCGATAAGCCATTTACCTTGAGTGACTACATGGGCACTACCTGATGATGTGACCACGGAAGCAGACGGTTTGGAAGAAGAGGCGGAAGAGTCACCCGAGGGGCGAAGATGGGGATGTTTTGTCCAGCAGCGGTCAAGAGTGTGTCCGGTGCGGCCGCAGTGAGAGCAGAGATAGCGGGAAGAAGGACGTCCGCCAGACTGATGACTGCGGCTACCAAAGCCACTCCGCTGAGTTTGATGAGCATAGTTATCCGGAGGAGAAGGAGCGGGTAGAAGCGGGCGCTGAAGGAGAGAGGTGACAGCGGCGATGCGAGCAGCGATGGCATCTAAGGTAGGGGATTCCGCCTCACCCAGAATTTGTTGGCGGATCATGTCATAAGTGTCAGGAAGACGAAGCAGATAACACACAACCAGAAGCTCCTGGAAGTGCTTGTGTTGTTGAGCCAGATCCGCAGAAAAGGGGCGATTCTGAAGAATCTCAGCCCCAAGAGCTTGAACTTGTTGGTAGGCAGCAGCAGGAGACAAGGTAGGCCGGGCAAAGAGGTCCGCATACAACGTATAGATGCGGGACGTCTGAGCCCCTTTGGAATACAAAGCAGCAAGATGAAGCCAAGCGGCCTTCACCGTCTCATCATGACGGATGACGGGAAGGCATTCATCGGATAGACTGTTGGCGAGCCAAGTACGCACAAGAGCGTCACTCGCATCCCAGTCATCAAAGAGAGGGGAAGTGGTAGGAGGAGGGTCATCAATGAGATGGTGGCGTTTGCGTTGCGAGCGAAGGAGAAAGGTGAAAGAGACGCTCCAATCCGGGTAGTTGGAGCCGACAAGCTTGGAAACGGTGCCAAGGTTCCCGGAAGGAGTAGGAGGAGCCGGATTGGCTACAGAGGTGGCAGCAGGAGTGGTGGCAGTAGAAGCATCAGAAAGAGCCATAAGAGCAATCCAACAGGAAGCCGCGCGGTTAGAAAACAAGCCGCGCGGATAGGCAGAAGAAGAACTGCAGCGGTCAGGATGTCAGACACCAGCGGCCAGAGAGACCACGACCAAGCCGCAGTAACAAGCAAAGGGGAAGAAGTCGAGCGGCAAGCAGACAGTCCGCTCGAACAGAAGCACGAGAGAGGGCAAGGCACACGGCAATAGGTCGCGGCGAACTAGGCAACAGATCGCGGCGAACTAGGCAACAGGTCGCGACGACCAGAGCAAGAGCAAACAGGAGAAGGCAAGGCACACGGCGATAGGTCGCGGCGAACAAGGCGACAGGTCGCAGTGAACAAGGCAACAGGTCGTGCACACAGAGGGCAGCGACAAGGAGACCGCGCGGACAGGGCGCAAGCCGGAGAAGCAAGCCGCACGGACAGAGAGAAGCACAGAATCAGGAGGAAAGGATCGATTCCTCTGATACCATGTTAGAAGCGAACTAAAACAAGCCGGAAATGGTATAACTGAAATTTTATTATCAGAAAAAGGTAACTATTACAAAGGTATGGCCTCCCTTATATAGAATGGAGGAGAGAAGAGAGAATACAAATAAGAGATGTGGGACTAAAACTATACAAAAGAATCTGGGCGGCTAGAACATCAGACCGGAACAAGCCGCGCGGTTAGACAGAAGGGCTAACCGCTCGGCCACTGACAGAGAGAGAGACAAGCCGCCAAGTGAGACCGTTAGACCGCCCGGTCTCCTAGTCGCCAGTAACAGACCGCTAGACCGCTTGGACCTCAGACCTCAACACAGCAACCAACCCGCTGAAGGCAAACCGCCAGACCGCCCGGTCAATAACCCGCCAAGCCAGACCGACAGACCGCCCGGTCTCAACTTCAACACGAGTGCTGTCCTGACGAGCCTGAGGATCTCCTCCCTGAGCTCCACTACCACACCCGGCGCTGGGGGCGGGGGAGGGGTGGCGAGTTGCCCCTGCCTGATCCTTGTCCTTCTTCTCCGGTCATCGAACCTGCAGAAGATTTTCTCTGCTGACCACTGTCCACGCTCACCGCACCAAAATGTTGAAACCGAAAAATCAATCCCTATGGAGTTCGACTCTTGGGGGAAGGGGTGTTCGCGCACCTACTCTGCCCCTGCAAGAAAACGACAAGAAAGTGATGAACAAAGGACTAGACCAAGGGCCCGGTTTGGAGGTCCCACCACACACCCGAAAGATCTTAGAGTGCTTCCCCTCCTTAGCCAAGTGTCGGGCTAAGGTACCTCCGAAAGCGCTAGGAGACCTGAGAATCAGTAAGCATGCCTTTCTGAGGTACCCCTTGGGTCCTATTTATAGAAAACTGAAAACGGCCTGCAAATAGCCTACCTCTGCTGGTCTGAAATTACTGAAAGCCCTTGGGCTGGCCTGCCAACAGCCAAACTCTGCTATTATGAGAGGCTAGGGGCAGACCACTGGGGGCGGGATTGCCACTGGATCCCCTACTCGGCTAGGGCGGCGAGAGCTCGATGGGGCTGGCACTCGCCGATTCTGCTCGGCCAATGGCAAGTGCGAGCTCGCCTGGCGAGTAACTCCGCTTCGGCAAGTGCGGGCTCGGCTGTCGAGTACCTCCACTTCGGCGAGTGCGGGCTCGGACCTTTCTCCTGACGAGTAAGCGACTGGACTCAGCTCCAAAAACCGTGAGCTCGCCCCGACGATCTCCGAGCTCAGTACGACGATTTGCCGAGCTCGAGCTCAGCAGAGAACCCTGCCCGGCCATGAGGCGGTCTGGACCGGTCGGTCTGGCTTCCGCGGACCTACTCGGAGGATACAGGGTTGTACACCCACCACCTTATTCTGTACTCAAACCCTCGAGCCCTCAGCTCCCCGGACTGTCCCGTCCGTGCATCTACCTTCAGAGCTATCGTCTGAATGGCAACAAAACCAACTTATTCTACCTCCCTATCTACCGGGGTGTGTGAAAGTGCAACCCTAATTATTCTAGTTGATCTTTTAATTTATTATTCCTATGGTTTACGTTAGCCCAGGACTGCCCCCGGTATTCCCCGTGAAGGGCTCTCAAAGGGCACTAGGAACAATAATGGTTGTTGAAGCCCACCGTTCCCTTTCGTAAGGCACTTATTGTTATTGGTTGATACCCGTTACCCGATCCCTTTTAGATTACTTTAGACCTAGCTCTAGAGAATTAAGCCTCTTCCTCTCCTACCCGGGGTGGACGATCATTCGTCGTTCCCGAACACCACTTAACACTAGCCAATCTCACACTCTACTTATCCTGACTTCAAATAATGAACTTAACTTAACTTGCCCTATCCAAACCAGCAAACTATCAAAATTCCATCTCCCCAAGTTCATTACCCACTCTAGTTCAGTTTCTGTGGTTTTACTATATGCAGACCGTCCTAAGATACATGAGGTATATAAGGGGAGGTACTCCAAATTATCTTCCGAATCTCCTATAATATTTACTAGATGTCTATCATGACACAATATAACTAAGTCCAAGATTTCCAAATTTTTCCTTTTTATCGGGCATTTAATTTATTTATTCTAAGCCTCCCATTGCCTTAGTATGAACATGAAGTGCACTAATGAGCAAACAATAAATCATCATAAAATTAGTAAAAATCCTATGAGGCATTTAAGCAGTAATTCCAAATTTTGAGAAATTTCAGAGGTGTTTAGACCTATATTTCCAAATTTATCATTTTAGGCCACTTTTACTATATTATGAAGCAAGTACTGTAAATATATACCCAAAAATCACAATAAAATTTCCGAAGCTTTATGGTGACCTAAAACTATCATAAACCAAGTCCCATGATTTTTATCTAATATTTGGGCTCTGAATTTATTTTAATGTAAAATACTAATTTTTCCTAGCTTAGTGAAGGAGGCACTATTTTTAATTATCTAAAAATCCAGAGAAAATTACAGGGTGTCTATCATGGTTTGAAACACCCATTGACCAAATTTCATAATTTTTCAAATAAAAATTGGGCATTATTTGTATTTTTGACTACATATCCTAAATGGTAAGTTAAAGAAGTAAATACCCAAAATAATCAGATAAAACTCCCAATAAAAATACAGAAGGTATAACATGCTATAAGATGCCCTAAAACAAGATTTCATAACATTCCAGTGCACAGAAATTCCATAATCATCAAAAGAGTTATCTAGGGCACAACTAGGGTTGTGAATGAAGTACTGTATAAATTAACCCAAAAATCTCAAGAAAACTATATTATGGCCATTTAGACCAGAAAATCACCCTGCCCAAATTTTATTTGATTTGTAGTTCATTTGTCAGCATAATAGTTCAAATTAAAATTGGTGCCCTAAACTAGGGTTAGGATTTTCGGTGGCCTAACTGTATCCAAAACCCCTAAGATGATTACAGAGAACTGTAATGGCCCTATGGTCCTCTCCACCAAATTTCAAGTCAGTCCAAGGTCATTTGACCCCATGACCTTCACAACCCACCAAGAGCCATCCTTAGGGTTTGGCCTTGGATCCTAGGCCAAATCTACCCCAATCCACCTAAAATTCCATGAGGAGGTGCTAGAGGGCATTCATAGTCGGTGGTAAAAATCTCAGCCTCTATTGAGGTGATCTGACCACTCAAATCTCAAAGTGCACTTTTAACCTAAAAACCCCTTGATAGGGCATAGCTTAGGGTTGTCCATTTCCAACCTAGAACATCTCCAAATGAGATGAAAAATTATACAGAGCCTCATGATGAACCCAGAGACCACTCACTAAGATTTGGGAGGGTTTGGAAGTCATTAAGCTAATTAATTAATTTTTCCTAAGATTATTAAATTTTTCTAAACACATTAGAAAAAAATTCTCCAAAAATTTCCATTTTTGGACAGGCTTTAGGTATTGCTGGGGTAGACTCCCTGCCAAAATTTCAGATCATTTGGTCAAAGGATGAAGGGTGGGTACACCTTTTAGTCTCTGCCTAGCTCTAGGTCTAGATCCCACCAAAAGAGGTGCCCTAGTCAAACCAGTGGACCAAATTGACCCAAATCAATTTTAAAATATAGTAGACCCATAGGGCTAAAAATTTCATGTTGGTCATTTCTTCAAAAAATGCCCTAAGTATTTTTCCTAATTTATCTAAGTGGGCTGTTATTTTAATACAAAAAAATGCTTATAAAATAAAAGCTTAATTAACTGCACAGATCTTGAAGAAGGATCTAGGGGCCCTGACATCGTCTTCCTCCTCCAGCCAAAGGTAACGATTTGCCCGACCTGGAGCTACTTCCAAGCGCAGCTGCCGGCCGTCCAGCCTCCTCCCTGGCCGGCCACCGCCACCACCACCTCCGTTGAGGTGGTGGCCATCGTCGGGCGGCAGCGCAGCCGCCATAGGGGCTTTTTCTGGCGAGCCCGAGACTTCATTTTTGCGGAAAAATCGGAAAGAGAAGCTCTTCCGATCGGGCTCAATTGAGCCTAAATCTTAATCCTAAGGAAAGCTAAGATCTACCCATAGAGAGAGAGGAGGGGAGGACCTTGTTCGCGGGATGGAGGCGTGCAGACCGTCGGGATGCCATTGGTGTGGTGGTGGCGTCGCCGGAATTCTCAATAACACAGTGGGAGGCTCGAAAACTTCAGGTAAAATATGGGAAAACCTCCTCTTGGGCCTCTGAGGGTGTTTAAAAGCTGGGTCAAGGAGGGGGAACAGCCAAAAGCTGGTGGTCATTAATTGCCCATTATATCTTGGCTCGGCCATGGTGGTGGGGGGCTGAAACGGCTCTGTGAAAGCAAGCTAATGGCTGAAAACTCCTCCTCTTCCCTAGAGGAGATGGATCCAGCCGTAGAAGGGAAGGGGGAAGGCCACGACATTTAATGCCATTGATGGCCATGAAGACAAGCTCTCGGCCATGGCCATAACCACATTTTTGCAAAACCATCGGTCCACGTGTCAAGCTTGACCGGTCAACTTAATTTTAGTAAGACTTATTAGGTCTTAATAGGAGAAAAACGGCTCACTCCCTAGACCGGCCCGGTTCAGCTGAACCAGCACCCAGCCAAAACAATTCTGCAAGAAAAGACTAAGTAAAATGGCGTTGAGTGAGCTCTTCTCACTCAACGCCATCCTTGCTACGGCGTTGAGTGAGCTCTGCTCACTCAACGCCATCCCAGTTATGGCATTGAGTGAGCTCTGCTCACTCAACGCCATCCAGACTATGGCATTGAGTGAGCTCAGTTAAGTCAACGCCATCCGGATTATGGCGTTGAGTGAGCTCTGCTTACTCAATGCCATCCAGAATATGTCCTTTTTAAATGATGGCGTTGAGTGAGCTTCGCTCACTCAACGCCGTCCAGGTTATGGCGTTGAGTGAGCTCTGCTCACTCAACGCCATCCAGATAACAACAAATGGCATTGAGTGCGGTCAGTGCACTCAACACCGTTCAACTTATGGCATTGAGTGCACTCAATACACTCAACGCCATCACGCCTGACAGATTACGGCGTTGAGTGAGCTTGGCTCACTCAACGCCATCCAGTCTACGGCGTTGAGTGAGCTCAGCTCACTCAACGCCATCCAGTCTACGGCATTAGGCATTGAGTATAGTCTGTGCACTCAACGCCGCCTAGCTTATGGCGTTGAGTGCACTCAACGCACTCAACCTCATCCCGTCTAAAGGATGGCGTTGAGTGCAGTCAGTGCACTCAATGCCATTCTTCCTGAAAGATGGCGTTGAGTGCAGCCAGTGCACTCAACACCATTCTGCTTATGGCGTTGAGTGCACTCAATGCACTCAACGCCATCCCGCCTGAAAGATGCCGTTGAGTGCAGTCAGTGCACTCAACGCCATTCTGCTTATGGCATTGAGTGCACTCGACGCACTCAACGCCCGAGTCCTAAACTTATTTTAAGCAAGTTTGACCCACTATTTACAGACCAAGGTGATTTTCACCTTTCTTCCTAAGCTCCCTTGGTCTTTTGGGTTTCCTAGGGTTTTGTCGTGACCTAGTCATGGCAAAACCACCCCCCGGGGGTCTAGCCGGAAATGGGATGTTACAAATCCCAATAAACAAAACAAAGATTTCGTCCCCGAAATCAAGGTTAAGCCTACGGGGCTCCTATCAGGAGAAAAAGGCTTGTAACATCCCATGAGAGTTGAAAGATTTGCATCTCTACGTTATGTTTGCTATGTGCGGTTTCAAATCTAAGACAAATTCGTCCAATTGACTTGGTATATACCCCAATAAACAAAAGATTAGCTCATATTCTTGAAATTTCAGTCCTATTGGTTTAAAACAGGAACGCAAATTGATTGTCTAGAGTGGTTGTGAGGTATACCTGACCGAAAAGCTCCGGATACTTTTGCCGCATCAAGTCCTGTGGCTCCCATGTATGCTCCTCCTGCCCATGATTGTTCCACAGAACCTTGACTAATGGAACCTTCTTCCGTCGCAAGAACCGCACTGCCGTGTCATCGATCCTGATAGGGTCCAAGTTGACTGACCGATCTGAGGCCACCGGGCCATCTGCCGAGGAAATCAGCTGCTCAGGGCATAGCAGAGCCCTCCGAAGTGAGGAGACGTGGAAGACGTCATGCAATCCCGCTAACTCCGGCGGTAGATCCAGTCTATAAGCCAAGGGGCCGATACGCTCCAGGATCCTGTAAGGCCCCATATATCTCGGACTGAGCTTCTTCTGCCCGCGAACCCGCGAGACTTCGTGCATCGGCCGTATCTTCAAGAAAACCCGGTCTCCCACCTGGAACTCCACATGACGATGCCTCGCATCGTAATATTTGGCCTGCCTACTCTGGGCTTCCAACATCCTGTCCCGGATCAATCTAATCTGAGCATCTGTATCCCCCACAAACTCCGAGCCTAGTGCCTACAGATCCTCATCCTAAACCCATGATAGTGGGGTCCTGCACCTCCTTCCATACAACGCCTCGTATGGAGCCATGCCTATGCTGGACTGATGGGCGTTGTTGTACGAAAACTCGACCAGCAATCTCTCCCAAGGCTAGCCGCGGTCCAAAATACACAGGCACAAAAGATCTTACAGTGTACGGTTGGTGCGCTCTGTCTGCCCGTCGGTCTGAGCGTGAAAAGTTGTGCTGAATGTCAACCGAGAACCCAGATGGGCCTGAACTAACCTTCATTCCCTGGATGTAAAACGCTCATCCCGATCCGAAACGATTGTCTTGGGCACCCCATGATAACGCACAAACTGCTCAATGAACCTGCGGACTAATACACTAACCGGAGCGTCCTTTGCCACTGGGATGAAATTGGCCATCTTTGTTAGCCTATCCACTATCACCCAGATCGAGTCATTCCCCACACGGGATCGAGGTAGCCCATGTATGAAGTACATGGCTATATCCTCAAATTTCCACTCTGTCACCGGAAGTGGCTACAGCAAGCCTGCCGGGTTCCTACAATCTGCCTTCACGAGGTTGCAGGCCTCGCAATGCGTCACAAAGTACATAATATCTTTCTTCATACCCGACCAGTACATCGTCCTCTTCAAATCCTTTACCATCTTGGTGATCCCCGGGTGTACCGAATATCGGCTGCAGTGAGCTTCCGTCATGATGTCCTCCCGGATCTGGCCTCCTGCCGGTATGTAGACTTTGCCTCGGAAACACAGGAGACCATCCCTCAAAGAGTAATCTCATGTCGTTCCTTTCTCCCAGGCTCGGAATATCGGCTCAGCTCTCTCATCCAGCTTCTGCCCATCTCTGATGCGGTCCCGAATATCATCAGTAGTAACCATCGACCCCAGGTACTCCATGTATAACTCCTAATCATCCTCAGACACAAGTGATATCTGCATCTTCTCGAATGCTTTAACCAACTCCAAGGCCATCAGCTGCGGGCCTACTCCTGACGTACTCGCTCTCCGGCTCAGAGCATCTGCGACCACGTTCGCCTTCCCCGGATGGTAGTGCATGGTATACTGGTAGTCCGACCAAAACTCTACCCAGCGTCTCTGCCTGATATTTAACTCCTTTTGGGTGTCGACGTACTTCAAATTCTTGTGGTCAGAGAAGATATCGCAATGTACTCCATAGAGATAGTGTTGCCAGATCTTAAGAGCAAAAATGGCTGCCCCCATCTCCAAATCGTGCACGGGGTACTTCTGTTCATGCTGCTTTAACTGATGGGAGGCATAGGCTATTACGTGCCCGTTCTGCATCAGAACGGCACCCATCCCCTGATAGGAAGCATCTGTGTACACCTGGAATCCTTCCTTCCCTGACGGAAGGGCAAGGATGGGAGCCGAGGTAAGACGATCCTTCAGCTCCTGGAAAGCAGATTCGCATCATGGTGTCCAAATAAAAGGGGACTCCTTCTTTGTCAGAGACGTAAGAGAGAGAGCAATCTGAGAGAACCCCTTTACGAACTTCCAGTAATAACCAGCAAGTCCCAAGAAACTTCGAACATCCGAGGCCGACTTTAGTGGTGGCCAATACCGTACTGCCTGGACCTTCGCCGGATCTACTGCCAGACCTGCTCCACTGATGACATGGCCCAGAAAGGCCACCTCCTTTAGCCAGAACTGGCACTTGCTGTACTTGGCATACATCTCCTTCTCCCGCAGCTTCTCCAAGGTAAAGGCCAGATGTCTCGCGTGCTCCTCCTCCTTCCTTGAATAGATAAGGATGTCGTCGATGAATATGATAACAAATACATCCAGATACTGTTCTAACACCCGGTTCATCAAGGCCATAAATGCGGAGGGTGCATTCGTGAGCCCAAAATGCATTACGGTAAACTCGTACAAACCATATCTGCTGCTGAAGGCTGTCTTCGGGATGTCCTCCTCCCGAATGCGAAGCTGGTAGAACCCCGACCTCAGATCCAGCTTTGAGAACCAATGGGCTCCCTCCAGCTGGTCAAATAGCTTGTCTATCCTTGGACGGGGATAAGTATTTCGGACCGTCAACCTGTTCAGGGCCCGGTAATCTATGCACAGTCGAAGAGTTCCGTCCTTCTTCTTGATGAATAACACCAGAGCTCCCCATGGTGAAGAGCTAGGCCGAACGAACCCGGCCTCCACTAACTCCTGAAGCTGGCTTCGAAATTCTACCAAATCCTTTGGGGCCATTCGATAGGGAGCTCTGGATACCGATTTAGCCCCTGGTACGAGCTGAATCTGGAAATCCTTCTCTCGGTGCGGGGGTAGCCCTGGTAGCTTCTCCGGAATTACGTCGGCGAAGTCCCGTACTACTGAAATATCTGAAATGGAGTCCTTGGCCACGACCGCCTCAAAAAGGACCTGATAAACCTCTCCCCCCTGCAGGAGGGCCTTAACGGCCTGCACAAACGATAATAAGGTACGGGGTGCTGGTATAATACCTTCGATGACAATGAAGGAGTCGTCGTGCCTCACGGTGATCCTCTTCGCCACGCAGTCGATCTGGGCATGGTTCCAACTGTAACATCCCGAAACTCAAAAGAGGGACGGGTGATGTTTTAATCCCAGTCTGAATTTTAGAGCAGGTGTCACGGGCATGACACGGCCGTGTCACGGGCGTGTCACGGGCGTGACACAGGCGTGTTTGGTCACGGTCGTGCGGTCGACGCTTTGGCGGTCGACGGTGATCGAGTTGTAGAACACGGCCTAGGACACGGGCGTGTCCCAGGCCGTGTCACTCCAGGGAATCTGCAAGTGTGGTACACGGGCCGTGACACGGGCACAAACACGGGCATGTCAAATTTGACACGGGCATGTATGATGCCGTGTCACAAGGCCGTGTACCTCTCTGACTGCAAGTGTTGGTCGATTGCACACGGGGGGCGTGACACGGGTCCCGACACGGGCGTGTCGCAGGTGACACGGGCGTGTCGGAGGCCATGTGCTGGTTTTTCAAATCGATTGAGACGGCGAATGGGTGACACGGCCAGGCACACGGCAGTGTTGTAACCCGTGTTCGCCCAGATTTTATGATTTCAGATCTAATCTTGGCCGTTCGTTTCCTTGACTTTGGATCCGATGGTGGGGGGCTGCTCCTGGGTGGTTTTAGAAGGGATTTAGGGTTGGGAATCCTCATTTCCCTTAGCCATTCTCTCTCTAAGAGTTTAGAGAGAAGGGAGAGCAAGGAGGAAGGAGGAGTCCAAGATCCGGCCGCCGGAGGAGCTTCGGAGCACCGAATCGCGATCCGAGTCCAGATCCGCGGAGGTGACGTCGTTGCGGTGCTTTCCAACCGCATAGTTTTCGATGGCGTCACGAAAGAACGCAAGGGTAACGATTTCTCATCCTTGGGCATGTGAAGCCCTTTTTCCCTTTGCATAGGAGGCCCTCTCTCGTGAGTGAGCGAAGAGTTGGAGCGTTCCTTGGGGTAGATATGTAAAGTCCCCCTTGTGTAGAGTCCGTATGCAAAAACGGACATAGGCATTGTGTGTGAAGCCTATCCGGACAAGTAGAGCCGGATCGGTGATGTTGCATTGCATATGAACCGGGGAAGACTCCGGGTGTTTGGGCGTTTTTCGAGTTTTCTACGTGGTAGATTGCATCAGGGAGCCTTGGAGATTAACTCCAAGGTGCACCCGGAAAACTGGGCAAAAGCGAGTTTTGCCAACACGATGGCCGGGGAGCCAACGTGAACATAACCGGGTTATGTGATTATTGTGGTGGAAACGGGACTCGGTGAGTCTTGACCTGCGCATATGGCTTAAATTGTCGTTGCGGTGTGAGCACGGGTCAGGCGGAACCGTACCCGGTCTATGTCGTTCGGTAGGACCGTTGGCATGGATGAGGGTCTTCGGCGGTCTATGGCTTAAATTGCCGTGACCAAGGCCAGGAAGGCAAAATGCTCATATGGTTGGCCGTCCAAGAGGCGGTGGTGGAACGGGAACATCTATGGCTTGAATTGACGTGGCGTTGGCCGGTTCACCGTAAATGTGCCCTGTGTGCACGAGGTGTGTGGCCGTGCGAGCCTACGCCTGTGATGATGTGTGTTCCCACTAATATATTACCTATACTAATAAAGTGCAGGGAAAGAGCATCGCCGCCCCGATTTTGGGGGCGGGATCGTTATAATTTGGTCAGCATAGCTGACCGTTGCTTTTGTTTGCCATCGGGCGGTGGTTTGTGCTTGCAGGTGCTGCGAAGCCGAGCGGAATATAGCGGGCTAAAGCCCATGTTGCGGTGCTGGTCCTCGAAGACCTAACCCTTTTATGCTTTTCGTTTATTTCATGTATGGCCGGCCTGCGAGCCAAAGTATGTAAGACATGTTTTGTTAAGCAAACCTTGTAAGCCCATAAGGCCGGTACTTTTATATTTTTCATTCCTATTGTTATTTCTGTAGTGGACATTCTTGCTTGGCAGGGTTCTTGTCTTTGTGCAACTTAATAAATTGCTTCCGCTAGAATGACTCTGTGTAGGACGTTGGTGATTGGTTGTATGGTTTCAACGCGTAACCAACCGGTCTGTCCGTAGTATATGGCGTCGGGCCCTGGCCGGACCTACTGTTATATGCTATGCGACGGATAGGGGTATTACAAATTGGTATCAGACTACTGGTTTCGGTCAAACTTAAATGAATTCGTGGGCGAATTCACTTTAAGGGGTGATGAGCACATGTGTGCGTCATCGTTATAACATGAAAAGAACCCATAAATGTCCACTTAGGAATGAAAATACACATGTTTGAGGAACCTGCGTGTTCCTATAATTGCTGTTTGCAGTAATTTTTGGTCGCTTATCGGTGTTTTGCACGATTATAGGTTACCAGGAGTGGTGCTGGGCCGTCAGAACGGCCAGGTTCTGAGGCAAGCAGTGCGCCAAGTGAAGCGCCTGCAACACCTCTGTCTGCCGAGACCATTAGATTGGTGGCAGAAGCTGTCTTTGCTATGATTAATGCGCAACCTACAAGACAGGTGCAGCAGCCTGCTCCTGCGGGGGAGCAAGTACCGCTCCAAGCGGAGGAGCCTAGAAGGGTTGAGCAGGTGGCGGTGGAGCCGGAGTTACCTCAGAGAGCAACTGAAAGACAGTTGAAGCATGTGATGGGCTTCCACCCACCGGTATTCTCGGGAACGGGAACCCCGACCCAGGCTGAGGATTGGCTCTCAAGAGTCAATAGGGTGATGACAGCTACTGAAATGGAAGAGTGGCAGAAGACCACAATAGCGATGTTCCTGTTGGATGGGGACGCAAGGTTATGGTGGGAAGGCCTAGAGCTACACCAGTTGAGGGGAAGGCCGTTGGCCGAAGTTCCTATGGCGGAGTTTTCGAGACTGTTCATGGCTCGATACCTCCCCTCAGCGCAGAGGATCGCTTTGGAGAACGAGTTCCAAAGGTTGGTGCAAGGAGATAGCACTGTAGACGAGTACCTCCATGAGTTTACTCGGTTGGGGAGATATGCTAGCACCACCTTTGCCGACGAGGAGCGAAAGACCAACCGCTTCTACGAAGGGTTAAGAGATGAGCTGAGGTTGCTACTGTTAGGGCCCATGGCGCAGGGTTTCCTAACCTTGGTCAACTCGGCCCGGTCCTTGGAGAAAGACATGAGAATTGTGCAAGCTAAGAAGGATTCTGGCGGGAAGAAATCGGAGTTCAAAGCGCCTACTACATCGAAGTCGGGCTATCGAAAATTCTTCAAGAAGGCTAGGACGTCAGGTCCAGCTTCTTCTACGGGTGCCTCGGGGGCAACTAGTAATCGAACCCCGGGCGCTTGTTTCACGTGTGGAAAGGCGGGGCACTTTGCCCGCGATTGCTAGAGCGGACGCCCAAAGTCCGAGAGAAAGCAAGGAGCTACTTACGAAGAGAAGGGCAAGGCGGAGGAGTCAACCGCATCCCACTATGCTGCGACTCAGCCTAGAGTCTATAACTTGGGCCAGTAGGAGGCCATCAAAAAAGCTGACGTGGTGACGGGTACGAATTAATTTACAGCAAGTTAACTTCATATACTGTTGTCTATTGCTTGTTAGCCTAATATTGTTTGTATAGGCTTTGTTGTGATTGGTGATAGTCCGGCACGGGCACTGTTCGACACGGGAGCTTCACACTCCTTCTTGTCCGAAAATTTTATATCGCGCATCGGAGTCCCTTCTTCGATGGCGAAGGACAAGTTGGATGTGCTGCTACCGAATGGGTGCTCGATGCGTGCGGACAGAGTGTGCGCCGTAAAGGTTCACATTGGGAGCCAAGAGTTCGACTTGCAAGCGTCATTGCTGCCGCTAGTAGAGTTCGACGTGATCTTTGGGATGGATTGGCTTTCGGAGCCGAAAGCTTGGATTGACTGTGACCGGAAGGAGGTCAAGCTGGGTGTTGGGCGGGGGACAACATTCGAGGGACTCAAGGGGTTGAGCAAGACGCTGATGTCTGCTCTTCAGGTTGTAAAGGCAGTTCATACTGGTGCAGAGCTGTTCTTCACAATAGTTGGGGCTGTGGAGCCAAAGTCCACGTTGGATAGCATCCCCGTGGTTTGTGAATACCCCGATGTGTTCCCGGATAGTCTTCCCGGGGCCCCACCGCAGCGAGAGATTGATTTCACCATCGAGCTCGTACCGGGGTCCAAACCAGTGTCACGTGCTCCGTATAGGTTGGCGCCTAAGGAGATGGCGGAGTTGAAAGTTCAGCTAGAGGAGCTGATGGAGCAAGGTTATGTGCGTCCAAGCTCGTCGCCTTGGAGCGCACCGGTCCTCTTCGTTAAGAAGAAGGATGGTAGTATGTGGTTGTGTATCGACTACAGGGAGTTGAACAAGCTGATGGAAAAGAACAAGTACCCGATCCTGAGGATTGATGATCTCTTTGATCAGTTAGTCGGATCGTCGGTATATTCTAAGTTGGACTTGAAGTCGGGGTACTATCAGTTGAGGATAAGGGAATGTGATATCCCGAAGACGGCGTTCAGCACAAGATATGGGCATTTCGAGTTCACGGCCATGCCGTTTGGACTGACAAATGCGCCATCAGTGTTTATGGACTTGATGAACAGGACGTTCCGAGATTTCCTGGATCGCTTTGTGATCGTCTTTATTGACGATATATTAGTGTACTCGCAGTGCGAAGAAGATCACTTCAAGCACTTGCATCTGGTGTTGGAGACTTTGAGGAGGAATGAGCTCTATGCGAAATTCTCCAAGTGCGAGTTTTGGCTACCCTCAGTAGCGTTCCTTGGTCACATTGTTAGTGGGGAAGGTATAGCGGTGGATCCGACGAAGATCGTTGCGATACGGGAGTGGCCTGCATTGTCTTCTGTCGCGGAAGTCCGTAATTTTCTCGAGCTTGCCGGATATTACAGGCGCTTCATAGAAAACTTCTCGCGGATAGCGCTACCTCTCACGAAGTTGACAAGGAAAGATCAGAGATTCTTGTGGACGCAGGAGTGCGTGCAAGCGTTTGAGGAGCTGAAGAGACGGTTGACCACGGCGCCAGTGCTTAGTTCGTCGAGTGGGACCGAGGGCTTCGAGGTGTATAGTGACGCCTCGGGTAGTGGTTTGGGCTGTGTGTTGTTGTAGCATGGGAGCGTGATAGCTTATGGATCACGTCAGTTGAAAGTGCATGAAAAGAACTATCCGGTCCACGACTTGGAGTTGGCGGCCGTGATATTTGCACTTAAGCTATGGAGGCACTACCTATACGGCGTAAGGGTCGATATTTATATCGACCACAAGAGCCTGAAGTACTTGTTGGATCAGAAGGATCTTAACATGAGGCAGAGGAGGTGGATGGAGTTCCTGGGGGACTACACCTTCAAGATTCATTATGTACCCGGGAAGGGCAATGCGGTTACTGATGCGTTGAGTCGCAGGGCTCCCTCCCAAGCCAACTGGTTGTCGGTGCATGATGAGCGGCTGATACGGGAGTTGGAGGAGCTTGAGATCTATTGCGTTGACAAGCAGACGAGCGCCAAAGCAATGTTGAACTGGACAGAGGTCCAGTATGACCTGGCTGATCGGGTTCGGCAGGCATTGGAGTTAGATGACTCCATGAAGGAGCTTATGGAGGCAGTGTTGGATTGGTCAAATTCCCAGTTTTCAGTGGAAGATGGGTTGCTAAGGAAGGATCATCGGTTGTGCATCCCAAGCGGGAGTAACCTACGGGCGGAGTTGATGTACGAGGCTCATCATACCAAGTACTCGATCCACCCAGGGAGCACAAAGATGTATCGTTACCTCAAGAAGCTATTTTGGTGGCCGGGGCTTAAGAAAGATGTGGCGTTGTTTGTGGCTAAGTGCCAAACGTGCGCCTTGGTGAAGGCGGAGTGCCAAAAGCCGGGAGGATTTCTAAAGTCCTTGCCTATACCAGAGTGGAAGTTCGACGATATATCTATGGACTTTGTGCATGGGTTGCCAAGGTCGCAGAAAGGGAACGACGCCATCTGGGTGATCGTAGACCGGCTAACAAAGGTGTCACACTTCATTCTGCATAGGAAGGTTGATCCAGTGGAGAAATTGGCAAAGTTGTATGTTGCCAATATAGTTAGACTGCATGGTGTGCCTCGCAGCATTGTGAGTGATCGAGATGGGCGTTTCACGTCCAATGATTGAAGGTTGGTGCAGCAGATGCTGGGGACCAAGTTGAAGTTCAGCACAGCCTTCCATCCGCAGACGGATGGGCAGACTGAGAGAGTCAATAGAACGATGGAGGACATGCTCCGCATGTGTGTCCTAGACTTCGGGAAGCATTGGGAGGACCACCTGTATTTGGTGGAGTTTGCGTACAACAATGGCTACCAAGCGAGTATACAAATGGCACCCTTCGAGGCCCTGTATGGTAGGAAGTGTCGCACGCCGTTATCGTGGCTTGAAACGGGTGAGGCAAGGTTGTACAAGAAGCAGGAGGTGGAGAGTGCTACCTCGTTGGTGCGGATCATTCGGGAGCGTTTGTTGATCGCTCAGGACAGGCAGGCGAAGTATTACAATGCCAAGCACCGGAACGTGGAGTTCGCGGTAGGCGATTGGGTATACTTGAAAGTGAAGCCGTTCAAGGGGGTTTCGCGGGTAAGACGCTTGAAGAAGCTGAGCCCAAGATACCTTGGACCCTTTGAGATCCTGGAGCGAGTCGGCAAAGCTGCATACCGTTTGAAGTTATCGGTAGAATTGAGTGGACTACACGATGTGTTCCACATCTCAGTATTGCGGAAGGCGGTGCAAGAGCCTTCGCAGGTGATCGCAGTTGATCAAGTACCGGTGGACGAAGGGTTGACGACTAAGGTCAAGCCCGTTTGTATTGAAGATGCAGAGGTCAAGAGGCTCCGTAACAAGGAGATCCGGATGGTTAAAGTCCGGTGGGATAATTACGGTCGGGAGGAGCTCTCTTGGGAAAGGGAGCAAACCATGCAGGAGGAGTACCCGGAGTTATTCCGCTCAGGTACCGTTAAAAGTTTTAAGTTCCTATGGTTTTCCTTTAGTAAATTTCGTGGGCGAAATTCTTTTAAGAGGGAGAGAGTTGTAACACCCAGAAACTCAAAAGAGGGACGGGTGATGTTTTAAGCCCAGACTGAATTTTGGAGCAGGTGTCACGGGCGTGACACGGCCGTGTCACGGGCGTGACACGGGCGTATCATGGGCGTGACACAGGCGTGTTTGGTCACGGTCGTGCGGTCGACGCTTTGGCAGTCGATGGTGATCGAGTTGTAGAACACGGCCTAGGACACGGGCGTGTCCCAGGCCGTGTCACTCCAGGGAATCTGCAAGTGTGGTACACGGGCCGTGACACGGGCACAAACACGGGCGTGTCAAATTTGACACGGGCGTGTCTGATGCCATGTCACAAGGCCGTGTACCTCTCTGACTGCAAGTGTTGGCCGATTGCACACGGGGGGCGTGACACGAGTCCCGACACGGGCGTGTCGCAGGTGACACGGGCGTGTCGGAGGCCGTGTCAAAGGCCGTGTGCTGGTTTTTCGAATCGATCGAGACGGCGAATGGGTGACACGGCCAGGCACACGGTCGTGTTGCAACCCGTGTTCGGCCCAGATTTTATGATTTCAGATCTAATCTTGGCCGTTCGTTTCCTTGACTTTGGATCCGACGGTGGGGGCTGCTCCTGGGTGGTTTTAGAAGGGATTTAGGGTTGGGAATCCTCATTTCCCTTAGCCATTCTCTCTCTAAGAGTTTAGAGAGAAGGGAGAGCAAGGAGGAAGGAGGAGTCCAAGATCCGGCCGCCGGAGGAGCTTCGGAGCTCCGAATCGCGATCCGAGTCCAGATCCGCGGAGGTGACGCCGTTGCGGTGCTTTCCAACCGCATAGTTTTCGATGGCGCCGCGAAAGAACGCAAGGGTAACGATTTCTCATCCTTGGGCATGTGAATCCCTTTTTCCCTTTGCATAGGAGGCCCTCTCTCGCGAGTGAGCGAAGAGTTGGAGCGTTCCTTGGGGTAGATATGTAAAGTCCCCCTTGCGTAGAGTCCGTATGCGAAAACGGACATAGGCATTGTGTGTGATGCCTATCCGGACAAATAGAGCCGGATCGGTGATGTTGCATTGCATATGAACCGGGGAAGACTCCGGGTGTTTGGGCGTTTTTCGGGTTTTCTACGTGGTAGATTGCATCAGGGAGCCTTGGAGATTAACTCCAAGGTGCACCCGGAAAACTGGGCAAAAGCGAGTTTTGCCAACACGATGGCCGGGGAGCCAACGTGAACATAACCGGGTTATGTGATTATTGTGGTGGAAACGGGACTCGGTGAGTCTTGACCTGCACATATGACTTAAATTGCCGTTGCGGTGTGAGCACGGGTCAGGCGGAACCGTACCCGGTCTATGTCGTTCGGTAGGACCGTTGGCATGGATGAGGGTCTTCGGCGGTCTATGGCTTAAATTGCCGTGACCAAGGCCAGGAAGGCAAAATGCTCATATGGTTGGCCGTCCAAGAGGCGGTGGTGGAACGGGAACGTCTATGGCTTGAATTGACGTGGCGTTGGCCGGTTCGCCGTGAATGTGCCCTGTGTGCACGAGGTGTGTGGCCGTGCGAGCCTACGCCTGTGATGATGTGTGTTCCCACTAATATATTGCCTATACTAATAAAGTGCAGGGAAAGAGCATCGCCACCCCGATTTTGGGGGCGGGATCGTTATAATTTGGTCAGCATAGCTGACCGTTGCTTTTGTTTGCCACCGGGCGGTGGTTTGTGCTTGCAGGTGCTGCGGAGCCGAGCGGAATATAGCGGGCTAAAGCCCATGTTGCGGTGCTGGTCCTCGAAGACCTAACCCTTTTATGCTTTCCGTTTATTTCATGTATGGCCGGCCTGCGAGCCAAAGTATGTAAGACATGTTTTGTTAAGCAAACCTTGTAAGGCCATAAGGCCGGTACTTTTGTATTTTTCATTCCTATTGTTATTTCTGTAGTGGACATTCTTGCTTGGAAGGGTTCTTGTCTTTGTGCAACTTAATAAATTGCTTCCGCTAGAATTACTCTATGTAGGACGTTGGTGATTGGTTGTATGGTTTCAACGCGTAACCAACCGGTCTGTCCGTAGTATATGGCGTCGGGCCCCGACCGGACCTACTGCTATATGCTATGCGACGGATAGGGGTGTTACACCAACACAGCCAAGTCATGCCCAGGATTAGATCGTAATCTGACATCTTCAAAATCGTCGTTGGTGCCTCAAATGCCTTCCCGCCAATCTTTTCTTCCATATTGCAATGAGCAGAGGTCATTATCTCTGATCCATCGGGTAGGCGCACCCTCATCATCTTCCCGGTGAATGGCTCCAAACCTGCCAGTCCTTTCACGAAATCCTCCGACACGAACGAGTGCGAAGCACCAATGTCGTAGAGTGTGTGAGCGGGCTTGCAATTAACGAAGACTATTCCTGGGGTAATTAAGTGTCTTAGTATTCTTGTTGCAGTTGTCTTCTCTTAATTTCTAACTAGGTTATGTCTAGAAAACTAGTTCATATGAAGAAAACTTAAAAGTACTGTCATACCTGCGATAACCTGCTCTGGGTTCCGGGGCTGTGTCAGGTCTAGAGCATACACTTGCTTTCTCTCTGGCATGCGGCCTCGATCCTGAAATCCTCGTCCTCGATCATGTCCTCGTCCGCCAAACTGCCGGGGAGGTGGAGCGCCCTGATATGCTGATGGGGGTGCTCGCCTCATAGGGCAGTTCCTCTTGATATGCCCCGGCTGATTGCACTGAAAGCATACCGGTGCCTGCTCTGCTGTCCTTGGCATCTCCAGCATCTATAAAGGCTAGGGAGCCAATACCCCTTGACTCCTCTGCTCCTGCCAAAACTCCTGACGAGGCTGATCCCCGTTCTTTCTCTCCCAGATAACCTGGCCTCGAGGACGGTCTCTACAACCTCCAATCACTGTATCATCAGCCGGTCTCTTCCGGCTCTTAACTGTAAGCTGATCCGCTTCTCTCTTCTTTGTCATCTCCAGAATCATGGCCAAACTCCCCTCTGAGACAAAGAGGAGGGCCTTCCTAATGTCATCTTGCAGACCCTTGTAAAACCTCTGGGCATAGCCAGCATCGTCCAACTGATAAGCGTCTGCATAGCGGGCCAGGTGAGTGAACTCCTGATAATACTCAACCATAGTCCTGTTCCCCTGCCTCAACCGCAGGAACCTATCCTCCAGGTCGTCCCTCGCCGACTGAGGTACAAAATGTCCCAAGAGTGCTGCTTTGAACTCCTCCCCAAGTAATATCTACGCAATCCATCCCCGCAAAGGTGGTGTCCAGCTGGGATTTCCACCACCTCTTTCCGTGTGACTCCAGGCAGGAGACTGCCAAAGCAACTGCCTCCTCAGTGGGGCATCGAATCCCCGCAAGCGTCTCATAAATGGTATCCAACCATTCCTCTGTATGTACTGCAGACTCCGTCCCCATGTAGGATGGAGGGGAAAGTCCCCAAAAAACTGTCATCCAATTGTCCCCAGTGTTTGGCTGTGGGGTCGGGGCTTGCTGAGCTCTGAAGGCCTCCAGAATGGCCGTCAGTGTTTGCCCCATATCCGTCTGCTGGAACGGAGCTGGAGCCGGTGGAGGCGGGACCACATTCAGAGCCTGAGGTGTCCCCTGCTGTGATGTAGGGTTCGTCGCAGGCTACAAGGAAAAATTCCACTTGTTAGAGGATGTATGAATGGAATATAAGAAAGGGTAGGATGGACTTTCACATGTGATTTTCCTTATGGGCACACCACTGCTTCCGCTGCTAGTTTGTCCGCAAACTAAGCTCGCACGGGGGTGGCCCAGGGTTTTGTGGACTACTTCTCTTCCAATCGAGGTCCCTCTGATACCACTTGTAAGACCGCCCTTTTTTTCTTTTTTCAAACACCGGGGTCTTAGCCTAGAATTGTCGCTTTGGGGTGGCACCGACTCACGGGAAGGCCGCCACTACAAAATGCCAATTCTGCCAGCCTATTTCGATCACAAGGAGAGAGAAGTGAGTATACATAAAATGTAAATATGTCCACAGAAACACATGAATAAAATGAAATTACATCCAGTCCATTAGTAATATCAAATAGAAGTACTGTAATGATACAGTTCAGATGAAATATAGATAAACGGGCTCGAGCCCGATACATCGGAGTCCTCACTATAAATCACTCATCGCGGAAGCTATAAAAATACTAATCACTCACGGAGTTGGTCGCAGGTGCACCGGTGCTAGACTGACCCACCTCCATGCGCACCGTACTACGCTGGTGCTGGTCCCTGGATCCCATCCGGAGCTCCTGTAATATTGTGGTTCGAAAACTATTAGTCATAAAGACTAAGCCCTATCATCCCCTACCCCTCCCCCCATGGCTCCTAAGCACCGAGCGGAGAGGAGGAAAGGGAAGCTACAAGATGGAGAGTAATCAAGCAGATGACAAAGGAGCTAATCAAATAACTATCATGGTGTATAAATAACTATCTAGAATAAAGTACATCTAGCAATTCTACGGTAGTAAGTAATAAAGTAGACATGTAGTAAGTAACAAATATATAAGAAGACAAATAGAAAGCAAGTAAGTAAATAAGTAACCTTAACTTATATGAATGCCCATACAAACTTATAAGTTAAGGGGTCTTCTGCAAGGCTCCCATCATATAAAAAGTCCCATACCGATTTATACGTTGGGGTATCGGTTGTATGCAAATATGAGTGTAGTGATATGCTATGTCATGATTCATGCAAGTGCAACTCACGCACACGACTCTATGCGCACAGACCTTTAGTTCCCCCTGTTCAGGCAGCTAGCTTCACTCCTAGGAACCTCCGTAGTGGCAAATGGAGACAGTGGGTCGGGCCCCCCACTCCTATGCGGGTATCCACACTACCGGGCCTAGCCCTTCCGTATGCCCCTAGAAGAACACAATTTAGAGTATCCGCGTACTTGTGTTGGCTATATCCGCCAGACTTTCTTTGGCTAAGTGTCCCACATCGCCGAGTAAACGTACAGATGTCGGTGTGAACGACAATCAAATACCGAAGACCCACCACCTTATTCTGTACTCAAACCCTCGAGCCCTCGGCTCCCCGGACTGTCCCGTCCGTGCATCTACCTTCAGAGCTATCGTCTGAATGGCAGCCAAACCAACTTATTCTACCTCCCTATCTACAGGGGTGTGTGAAAGTGCAACCCTAATTATTCTAGTTGCTCTTTTAATTTATTATTCCTATGGTTTACGTTAGCCTAGGACTGCCCCCGATATTCCCCGTGAAGGGCTCTCAAAGGGCACTAGGAACTATGATGGTAGCTGAAGCCCACCGTTCCCTTTCGCAAGGCACTTATTGTTATTGGTTGATACCCGTTACCCGATCCCTTTTAGATTACTTTAGACCTAGCTCTAGAGAATTAAGCCTCTTCCTCTCCTACCCGGGGTGGACGATCTTTCGTCGTTCCCGAACACCACTTAACACTAGCCAATCTGACACTCTACTTATCCTGACTTCCAATAATGAACTTAGCTTAACTTGCCTTATCCAAACCAGCAAACTACCAAAATTCTATCTCCCCAAGTTCATTACCCACTCTAGTTCAATTTTTGTGGTTTTACTATATGCAGACCGTCCTAAGATACATGAGGTATATAAGGGAAGGTACTCCAAATTATCTTCCGAATCTCCAATAATATTTACTGGACGTCTATTATGATACAATATAACTAAGTCCAAGATTTCCAAATTTTTCCTTTTTATCGGGCATTTAATTTATTTATTCTAAGCCTCCCAATGCCCTAGTATGAACATGAAGTGCACTAATGAGCCAACAATAAATCATCATAAAATTAGTAAAAATCCTATGACGCATTTAAGCAATAATTCCAAATTTTGAGAAATTTCAGAGGTGTTTAGACCTATATTTCCTAATTTACCATTTTAGGCCACTTCTACTATATTATGAAGCAAGTACTGTAAATATGTACCAAAAAATCACAAGAAAATTTAAGAAGCTTTATGGTGACCTAAAACTATCATGAACCAAGTCCCAGGATTTTTATCTAATATTTGGGTTCTGAATTTATTTTAATGTAAAATACTAATTTTTCCTAGCTTAGTGAAGGAGGCACTATTTTTAATTATCTAAAAATCCAGAGAAAATTACCGGGTAACTATCATGATTTGAAACACCCACTGACCAAATTTAATAATTTTTCAAATAATAATTGGGCATTATTTGTATTTTTGACTACATATCCCAAATGGTAAGTTAAAGAAGCAAGTACCAAAAATAATAAGATAAAACTCCCAATAAAATTACAGAAGGTATAACATGCTATAAGATGCCGTAATCCAAGATTTCATAACATTCTAGTGAACATAAATTCCAGAATCATCAAAATAGATATCTAGGGCACAACTAGGGTTGTGAATGAAGTACTGTATAAATTAACCCAAAAATCTCAAGAAAACTATATTATGGCCATTTAGACCAGAAAATAACCATGCCCAAATTTTATTTGATTTGTAGTTCATTTGTCAGCATAATAGTTTAAATTAAGATTGGTGCCCTAAACTAGGGTTAGGATTTTCGGTGGCCTAACTGTCTCCAAATCCCCTAAGATTTTGTCCAGAGAACTGTAATGGCCCTATGGTCCTCTCCACTAAATTTCAAGTCAGTCTAAGGTCATTTGACCCCATGACCTTCACAACCCACCAAGAGCCATCCTTAGGGTTTGGCCTTGGATCCTAGGGAAAATCTAACCCAATCCACCTCAAAATCCATGAGGAGGTGCTAGAGGGCATTCCTAGTCAGTGGTAGGGCATAGCTTAGGGTTGTACATTTCCTACCTAGAACATATCCAAATGAGATGAAAAATTATACAGAGCCTCATGATGAACCCAGGGACCACTCACAAATATTTGGGAGGGTTTGGAAGTCATTAAGCCAATTAATTAATTTTTCCTAAGATTATTAAATTTTTCTAAAAACTTCAAAAAAACATTCTCCAAAATTTTCCATTTTTGGACAGGCCTTAGGTATAGCTGGGGTAGACTCCCTGCCAAAATTTCAGATCATTTGGTCAAAGGATGAAGGGTGGGCACACCTTTTAGTCTCTGCCTAGCTCTAGGTCTAGATCCCACCAAAAGAGGTTCCCTGGTCAAACTACTTGACCAAATTTACCCAAATCAATTTTAAATAAAGTAGACCCATAGGGCTACAAATTTCATGTTGTTCATTTCTTCATAAAAAGCCCCTAAGTATTTTTCCTAATTTATCTAAGGTGGCTGTTATTTTAATACACAAAAATGCTTATAAAATAAAAGCTTAATTTACTGCACAGATCTTGAAGCAGGATCTAAGGGCCCTGACATCATCTTCCTCCTCCAGCCAAAGGTCACGATTTGCCCGACCTGGAGCTACTTCCATGCGCAGCCGCCGGCCATCCAGCCTCCTCCCTGGCCGGCCACCGCCACCACCACCTCCGTTTAGGTGGTGGCCATCGCCGGGAGGGGGCGCAGCCGTCGTAGGGGCTTTTTCCGGCGAGCCCGAGACTTCATTTTTGCGGAAAAATCGGAAAGAGAAGCTCTTCCGATCGGGCTCAATTGAGCCCGAATCTTCATCCTAAGGAAAGCTAAGATCTACCATAGAGAGAGAGGAGGGGAGGACCATGTTCGCGGGCTAGAGGCATGCAGACCGTCGGGATGCCATTAGTGTGGTGGTGGCGTCGCCAAAATTCTCAATAGCATAGTGGGAGGCTCAAAAACTTCAGGTAAAAGCTGGGAAAACCTCCTCTTGGGACTCTGAGGGTGTTTAAAAGCTTGGTCAAGGAGGGGGAACGACCAAAAGCTGGTGGCCATTAATGGCCAATAATATCTTGGCTCGGCCATGGTGGTGGGGGGCTGAAATGGCTCTGTGACAGCAAGCTAACGGCTGGAAACTCCTCCTCTTCCCTAGAGGAGTTGGATCCAGCCGTAAAAGGGAAGGGGGAAGGCCACGACATCTAATGCCATTGATGGCCATGAAGCCAAGCTCTCGGCCATGGCCGTAAACGCCTTTTTGCAAAACCGTCGGTCCACGTGTCAAGCTTGACCGGTCAACTTAATTTAAGTAAGACTTATTAGGTCTTCATAGGAGAAAAACGTCTCACTCCCTAGATCGGCCCGGTTCAGCTGAACCAGCACCCAGCCAAAACAATTCTGCTAGAAAAGACTAAGTAAAATGGCGTTGAGTGAGCTCTGCTCACTCAATGCAATCCTTGCTACGGCGTTGAGTGAGCTCTGCTCATTCAACGCCATCCCAGTTACGGTGTTTAGTGAGCTCTGCTCACTCAACGCCATCTAGATTATGGCGTTGAGTGAGCTCAGCTAAGTCAACGCCATCCGGATTATGGCGTTTAGTGAGCTCTGCTCACTCAATGCCATCCAGAATATATCCTTTTTAAACGATGGCGTTAAGTGAGCTTAGCTCACTCAACGCCGTCCAGGTTATGGCGTTGAGTGAGCTCTGCTCACTCAACGCCATCAAGATAACACCAAATGGCGTTGAGTGTGGTCAGTGCACTCAACGCCGTTCAACTTATGGCGTTGAGTGCACTCAACACACTCAACGCCATCCCGCCTGACAGATTACGGCGTTGAGTGAGCTAGGCTAACTCAACGCCATCCAGTCTACGGCGTTGAGTGAGATCAGCTTACTCAACGCCAACCAGACGACACCAGATGGCGTTGAGTGCAGTCTGTGCACTCAATGCCGCCTAGTTTATGGCATTGAGTGCACTCAACGCACTCAATGCCATCCCTTCTAAAGAATGGCATTGAGTGCAGTCAGTGCACTCAACGCCATTCTTCCTGAAAGATGGCGTTGAGTGCAGCCAGTGCACTCAACACCATTCTGCTTATGGCGTTGAGTGCACTCAACGCACTCAACGTCATCTCGCCTGAAAGATGGCATTGAGTGCAGTCAGTGCACTCAACGCCATTCTGCTTATGGCATTTAGTGCACTCGACGCACTCAACGCCCGAGTCCTAAACTTATTTTAAGCAAGTTTGACCCACTATTTACAGACCAAGGTGATTTTCACCTTTCTTCCTAAGCTCCCTTGGTCTTTTGGGTTTCCTAGGGTTTTGTTGTGACCTAGTCATGACAAAACCACCCCCCGGGGGTCTAGCCGGAAATAGGATGTTACACCTTGTGTGGTTGTTGGTAGCCTATTAGGCAAGATTCCTTAGAAAGTCGGGTCTTGTTTTGTGAGGCCTCTCGGGAATGCTTGTGTTTTGGCTTCGGGTGGAGTTAACCCGAGTTCTGTTCGTCGAAAGTTGATCTCGACTTCGCTGTTGTATTTGTAGCGTGGATATTTAGCTACGGTACGAATTTCGTTGAATTCCGAGGATGTTCGGTTTTCGCGTCGTTTTGTATTTTATGTAAATAATACTATTTATTAAGTATTTTATTATTTAATACTTTAGAAGGGTGGCAGCGCCGGTTATGTTTTTAATTATTATATATTAATTAATTAATTAGTTAGTTATTAAGTGCAGTAATCGGATACTATATATATGATAGAATAGGATGAATTAAGAAAATCGCTGTTCATCTTCCCGAAAACCCGCAGCGTCTGTTTGTGCGAAACGGAGGAAACCACCGGACCTGCTACCCTTCAGGCGGCGATTCTGGGAGCGTTTGTGGACGGAATTCGATTTCGAAAGCGGATCTGGATTGCTCTCGCTTAGATCTACGTTCCTACGGTAAGTTTTCTAGTTTTCGTAATCGTTTTAGAGGTTTGAAATTCTCGGCTTTACCCTTCTTCCTCCCGAAATCTCTAGTTTTCTCGGCTTAGTGCTTTGCGGCTAGATCCGAGACTAAGGGAAGGGGCCGACCAAGCTTTGCTGGAAATTGAGGCAAGTGGCGCTCTTTGCCCTTGCCAAGTAGAATTTCTTCATCCTTGCCTTTTTACTGTCAAGTATACATTCCAGATTTACTTTTGCTAAGTGTCCAGCTTTGTTTTTTAATATGGCCGATACTTTCTTAAGCCTATAGAAATTTCTCCTATTCAGAATTTTCATTCTAATAGCTTATTTCTTAATCCTTCCTTGCTGTTAAGGTTTGCCCAGTTCGAGTGCTGAGAGTAGTTAAGACGAGCGTTGGATTTTACCTTCCTGTATGGTTGCCGTAGCCGGGTAGGTTAGGTAGCATTAGATTTAATATTTGCAAAAGTTCTGTTTGGGCTTGGCGTTGATTGTGGTGTACACACTCAACGCCTGGTCTGTTTGGGCGTGGCGTTGAGTGTGGTGCAAACACTCAACGCCTGGTCTGTTTGGGCTTGGCGTTGAGTGTGGTGCACACACTCAACGTCTGGTCTGTTTGGGCTTGGCGTTGAGTGTGGTGCACACACTCAACGCCATAGTCTTTTTGTTTTTTTCCTTGAGGCTAAGTATTTTGGCGTTGAGTGGGTCGACCTCACTCAACGCCATGGCTGTTTAGGCGTTCAGTGAGGTGGACTCACTCAACGCCGCAGCCAATCCTTTTGGACAGCTGGCTATTTTAGCATTGAGTGGACCAAGTCCACTCAATGCTAGCCTTCGGTGAGTAGCGGCTATGTGTCTGGCGTTGAGAGAGTGATGCTCACTCAATGCCAGATTCTGTCTAGCGTTGAGAGGGTGATGCTCACTCAACGCTAGATTCTGTCTGGCGTTGACAGTGATGCTCACTCAACGCTAGAGTCTGTCTGGCGTTGAGAGAGTGATGCTCACTCAACGCCAGAGTCTGTCTGGCATTGAGTGAGTGATGCTCACTTAATGCCAGATTCTGTCTGGCGTTGAGAGAGTGATGCTCACTCAACGCCAGATTCTGTCTAGCATTGAGAGAGTGAGGATCACTCATCGCCAGATCCTGTCTGGCATTGAGTGAGGGCTGCTCACTCAACGCCGTGTTGAGCCATCTCAATGCTTTCCCCTTATCTTTATTTTCTCTCCCGAGTGAATTCCTTGATTTTGAGGTTCCTTGTCGGCTATATTTTTCCAAAGGCCGAATCGTGGGTTGTGGTTAGTAGTGGTGGTTTGAAGCTCTTAATGGGGGTGTTGTTGTGTTATTTAGCCGTGGCCACACTTTTTATCTTTTTCCAGGTACGGGCTGGGCAAGGGTGTGGGAGGTCCCTAGTGCTTTCACTTTAGACCCTTGAGCTTTGTTTCTTGGAAATGGTTGTTGGGGGACTGAGTTTGCCTCCAACCCGGATCCGCGTTGTTATTGCTACTGCCATCTCTCACAATTTAGGATGTTATATGCTTCTTCCTTAGTAGATTGCAACATTTTTGGGCACATAGTAGCCTTGTAGCCTCTGCAGGATTTTAGCAGGGTTGTTGCTTTTTCCTCGCACTTAGTGCAATTTTTTTTGTCTGACCCTCGACAGTGTTTGATTGTTACTGTCCTGTTTACTCTTTTTGCTTATCATTTAAATTAACACTTTCGTACAGCTTATTTGTTTTTTCTTGCTGAGGTATTCTTTTCTTCTTTGAATGCCTCAGGTTCTGGATAGTAGCCGATTAAGTGGCTAGTTTTGTTGTGCTGTTGCTAGTGGTCTCTTGTACTGTAGAGATCAGTTCCTTGGTCTTGTGAGGTAGTTTTATGTTTCTTTCTTACAGACATATATACTTGCTAGTGGGTTCGTGTCAGTTTGTTGGCGCCCACTGGTAGTTTTACCTTGATACTAGATATGTTATCTTTTTGTTGCTACCTTTTCTGGAGTTAGTCTACTTGCTCTTGGGATGATTTATGTTAGGTTGCTAGTTACTTTAAAACCTAAAAACACTATTATAAGTATATCTCATGATCAACATGTTTATAAAACTCATATACTGCTTTCCAAGCAACGTAAAAGGATCATTTTCTTATATATAGTATAAATTAAATGTAGGGTCTTATATAGTACAAGTTGTCCTCTGGGGACACTTATGCACTTTTTTAGGATGTCAAATGTGAATAAAGTATTTTCCACTGCGTATAAGTATAGTTTTTTTTAAAACTGTGGACTAGATGATCCACTGAGCTGAGGGATACGGCCTTTAAAATATAACTGATTTTCTAATCATTAAACTTATGAATTTTCATAGTCTCGTTAGATGGTGTTCGCCTGAGCATCGACAGTTATCCCCTGCTCGACGTGGCATCACGATGCGTGTTTTCTCATACTCTGATACTTATTAAATTCGGAGAAAGTGCGGGTTGTGACAGTTGGTATCAGAGGGAGGTTGCTTGGTAAATGGTCGGGCAACCTTCCTTGTAGAGTTGGAGGTTTAACATCATGTCATTCACACACCAATATGTCATCAACACGTCTTGGCAAAAGCACAAACACTACACTCATAGCATAACATGAAGTATACGGGGCATATTATGTAGTATGAGATGCATAATATGTGTTCGTATATGGATCCACCATAGGGGAAACATATGAGGGTTATGTAGTATGGGATGCATAATCTCACCACATGGCTGCGACTAGCTCGTTTTCTTTTTGTTGCATGAGAATGTTATGTAGTATGGGATGCATAACATTTTTATGCGTATGCCGCTCATAACATTCATTAGGGCCTTTTTAGAATGCATAACACAAACATGCATAGCATAACCTTGCATAAGAACAACGTGCCAAGCTAAAGACTGGCAGGATGATATATGTACACACATAAGTTTTGAGTCAAAAATAATATAAGTTCATGCATTCCTGATCTAGGCACAAGAGTTAGAAAGGTGGTGGTAAACCATCGTAAGTTAGGTATAACATCAATTCTTGTAAAAAATAAACTCCCATAGCAAGTTTAGCAGCTTTAAGTTCATATTTATGTATGAATTGTCTGTACTTGTAGTTAGTTCTAGCTATTGTACTAGGATCTGACTAATGTTGTTATGATTTTAAGATGGCAAGACGTCCTTCGACGAGGTCGACTCCCCTGTCTGAGGGTGAGTCATCTGGAGCACAGAGTGATGCGGTGATCGAGGGCCTGTGATAGAGCAATGATTCCTTGACCAGGCAGTTGGTGGAGATGCAGGCCCAGATCCAGTCTCTGGTGGAAGTTGTGGCAGGACAAACTCAGGGAGTGCAAGACCCTGCAGGGGGGTTAGCTGTTCCTCCCCCTTCTGCTCCCCTGAGACCTCCAGTGGTGGTGCCAGCATAGATGACCTTTATCTCACAATTTCAGAAACTTAACCCTCCTACATATGATGGGAAGGCAGATTTTATGGTCATAGATGATTGGCTGATCTCCATGGAGGAGATGTTCGCATACTCCGGTATTGCAGATGATTAGAGAGTGATGATAGTCGCCTATCAGCTTAAGGGTTTGGCTAAGAGTTGGTGGCTTAGAGAAAAGGGGAGCTTGGTAGTTGGTTGCTCTTGGAGATTATTCAAGGAGATGCTATTGAGGAAGTTCTTGCCTTCAATCAAGCGTGACCGACTAATGAACAACTTCCTCCACCTGAAACAGAGGCAACTCACTGTCGATGAGTACGAGATAGAGTTCAGCAAGTTGAGCCGGTTTGCTCTTGGGTTGGTGGGTATTGAAGCTGATCGAGTCAAGCGATTCCTGGGTGGCTTGAGGAGCGAGGTTCAGCAGTTGACCAGTGCATATGGATCAGAGACTTATGTAGGAGTAGTGGAGGCTGCTTTGAAAGTGGAGGCAATTGAGACCGCAAAGAACAGAGGCCAGCAAATGAGGAAGGACAATAGGAAGTCTGCTGAAGAGAAGAACCCTCAAGTACCCGGTGCTGCTTCGGGAAAGAAGAGCAAGGTAGTGTGTAGCTTCTGTGGCCGGTCAGGACACCCTGTTGAGAGGTGTTTCAAGAAGGTGGGAGCTCAGAATAAGGAGCAAGTTCATGCTATCTAAGGTGCTCCTAGGAAGGATGTTTCCTTTTCTGTTTGCAAACGACCCGGGCATGATGTTGCCCAGTGTTGGTCCAAGGATAAAGTCTGCTATTAGTGTGGACAGAAGGGCCATATAAAGACAAGGTGTTCTCAGGTCCAGCCTATTCTTCAAGCAGTTCCACTTCAGGCATTACCTCCGCCTCAGCGTGTGGACAAAGGCAAAGGAAAGCTGAACGTAATCTCTTCTGAGGAGGCTCAAACTTCGACTCAGGTCATCTCAGGTTAGTTGTTTTTCCTAGCATGAAAGTTTTATTTACTAGAATGATTATAGTTTTTTTTGGTAGTTCCTTAGTTGCATATATACTCATATAGGTAAATTTAAGGTAAAGAACAGCTGGGCGCGTGTTCTGTTCGACTCCGGCGCTACCCACTCGTTTGTGGCTAGAGCCTTTGTGGAGCGATATCGGTTGATTCTAGATCAAGTTCGTGATACCTTCCACGTCAAGTTCCCTTCTGGTGAATCTATATTATCAGATGTGGGCATTCTGGATTGCCCTGTTTTGTTGGGGGACTTTCTTACGAAGGTAGACTTGAAAATGATTGATCTAGAGGACTTCCATGTTATTCTGGGCATGGACTGGTTGTCTAAGTATGATGCGGTTATTCAGTGCAAAGGGAGGCGCTTGGACTTCATCAAGGACAACGGTCAGCCAGGAAGTGTGTATGCTTATCCGTGCCAGGAGTCTCCTGTCATTTTTGCGGTATATGCTCAGAAGCTGTTTCATTCTGATTGTTTTTCTTGTTTAGTCTCGGTGGTTGGGACTGATGTTAGTGTACCGTGCTTGGAGGAGATTCCTGTTGTTCGTGGTTTCGCTAATATTTTTCTTGATGACCTTCCTGGTCTTCCTCCCGATCGGGATATTGAGTTTTTGATTGACTTGGAACCGGGTACGCGTCCTATTGCTAAGGCGCTGTACCGGATGGCCATTCATGAGTTGGAGGAGTTACGAGTCCAGTTGGACGAGTTGTTGGCAAAAGGCTTTATCAGGCAGAGTTCATCGTCTTGGGGTGCTCCTGTTCTTTTTGTGAAGAAGAAGGATGGGTCGATGAGGCTTTGCATCGACTACAGGGAGTTAAATAAAGTCACCATTAAGAATAGGTACCCTCTGCCTAGGATCGATGACTTATTTGATCAGTTGCGTGGTAGCACGGTGTTTTCCAAGATCGATCTTCGTTCTGGCTATCATCAGCTCAGGATCCGTGAGGCAGATATTCCACGGACCGCGTTTAGATCGAGGCATGGACACTTTGAGTTTCTAGTGATGTCGTTTGGTTTGACCAACACACCATCAGCTTTCATGGATATGATGAACCGGGTGTTCAAGGATATTCTAGACAAGTTCGTTGTGGTATTCATCGATGATCTGTTGATCTACTCTCGCAGTGCTGATGAGAATGAGCAGCATCTGCGCTTGGTTCTATCAGAGTTGAGGGACCACAAGTTATTCTCCAAGCTATGCAAGTGCGAATTTTGGTTGCCTCAGGTCTCGTTTCTGGGCCACGTGGTGAATAAGGATGGTATCTCGGTCGACCCGGAAAAGATCGCAGCAGTGATGGATTGGAGCAGGCCGGGCACGCCCAAGGAGATTAGAAGCTTCCTAGGGTTGGCCGGCTACTACAGGAGGTTCGTGGAGGGTTTCTCCACCCTGGCTGCACCTTTGACCAGGTTGATTCAGAAGAACACGGCCTTTGTTTGGAGCGAGAAGTGCGAAGAAGCTTTCCTGGAACTAAAGAATAGATTGTGCACTGCTCCCGTTCTGACCCTACCAACTGAGGGTGCGTAATATGATGTGTACGTGGATGCTTCGCATGTTAGTCTGGGTTGCGTGTTGATGTAGGCATGAAAAGTGATTTCGTATGGGTCAAGACAATTAAAGACTCATGAGAGAAATTACCCTACGCATGACCTGTAGTTTGCAGTGGTGATTTATGCGCTAAAGCTGTGGAGGCATCTATGATAGTTTTACTTTCAAGACAACCTAAACACCTAGAGGGGGGGTGAATAGGTTCTAATTCTTGTTAACACTTTTTGGCAGAATTCAATTACAGAATTAAAATACACAGCACAGCAGTCACAGAAATTTAACCATCACAGATTGCACACTGTTTTATAGTGGTTCCCCAAGGTCTGGGTACATCCACTTTCCCCCTTCACCTATCTAGCAGTATGCTAGATTCGGCCAAACTTCCTCTTTACTCAAATCCACAGATCCTACAGCTCAGAACCTAGAAAGGTTCCTACAACTCAGGCTCAATAGCCCTACCTCAGCCTTATCACAAAGCCTACAACTCAGAGAAGAACCTTCTCCTACACTCAGGCAAACAGCCCTACCACTCAGAGATCAACTCTCCTACACTCAGCCTTTATAACACAGGCTTACAACTCAGATCTGTATTGACAGATCCTACAGAAATTAGAAAAGAAGTTTTTAATGTCTTGCCTTTGTTGAGAGAGAAAAGAACAAGACAATTCTTGATCAGCTGATGAAATCAACTGAATCTGAGCTTTCTTCAAAGCTTCTTGAATCTGAACTTAGCTGAGTTGATTTCCAAATAGCTTCTTGAGAAACCAATGATGGCTTCCTTCTTCTTCTTCCAGTGGCTGGATCCCTCTCTATCCAACACCTTTGATGATACTTCTGAATTCTTGAAAGAACTCTTCTTAGACTGATCCTGAGATCGTCTTCTTAGATCTTCTGATGAAGATCTTCTTTAATGCCTTGCACTTTCTTGAAGAGAGGACTTGTCTCTTAACTGATGTGTTGATTAAGAATTAATTTCCTCTTGTATATTATATGTGTCTTTCTTCTTCTGAATCTGTCTATTTATAGATCTTCTTCATGGTAACTGGCTGATCCGGTTTCTAACTGACTTCTGACAAGTCTGACAGCTTCAGTTAACCTGTCATAACCCACAGCTATCAAGTCTTCAAACAGATCCTGTGCCTTAGTCTTGGACAGCAAAGTGTTGAGACAGACTGTCAGAAAGTGTCGAGACCAACTGTCTATATGTGTCGACATAAGTGACTTTGGTGTCGACACAGCCTTTGATGATGTCGACTAGTTTGCCTTTAAGTCGACACTGCTTCTTCAGAACTTTATCTTGAGAATGAGTCGACACAGAGAATTTGTGTCGACTCAACACTTCATCTTTCTTCAGAAAATAACTTGGTCTTGACTTTGCAGTGTGTCGATACAAGTCCTGTGTGTCGACACAGTTGTTGTAGATTCAGAACTCAGTATGTGTCGACTCTGCCTTCAGGTGTCGACATAGTTGAGGTCGACTATCTTTCTGTGAGTCGACACTGCTTCCCAGTGTCGACACAAATGTGGTCGACTATCTTTCTGTGAGTCGACATTGCTTCTCAGTGTCGACACAAATGTGGTCGACTATCTTTCTGTGAGTCGACACTGCTTCCCAGTGTCGACACAAATGTGGTCGACTATCTTTCTCTGTGTCGACACAGCTTCCTTCAAGTGTCGACAAAATTATTCTGAAGTGTCGACCCAGTTTCTTCAGATGGCGACACATGGACTTAGAATAATTTCCTGTATTCTTTAATACTTCTTCACCTGCACATGTCAACTTAAAACAACATCAAATACATCTTGATGTATATCATTAAGCTAAGTTAGGCTTCTTCAAATCAGGTACACATTTTCCAATGTACCCAACAATCTCCCCCTATTTGGAGAAGTCATAACCCTTTTAGTTAATGATATACACCATTTATAACAAAAATAATATGATGATGTATGACATTACAGGAATATTTTATATAAACAAAATATTAACAATTCATCACAGAGTGAACATGAATATATGATTCCAAACAAAATTTTGTTTATAACTTGATAATATTTGAGCCTTCACAGGAGCTTCAGCAACTTCAGCAGGCTTCTTGCCTTTTAGCTCAGCTTTCTTCTGAGCTTCTTCCTTTAGCCTTTGCCTTTCAAAGTAATGAAAGGGCTTTGGAAAGTACTTGCTCGGCTCCTGAGCATCTGGTGGCAGCCTTCCCAGCTTGGCTTTTCTCCTGAACTGTACTATGGCTTCCTGCCTAGCTTCATACTTTTGCCATTCCATTTCATTATACCACTTTCCTCTTTCATGTACTTTGTCCTTTACAGCCTTCCATGCAGTTAGTATAATATTTCTTGAAGTAGGGCTCCACTGCTCAAAATCTGGCTTAAGTTCAGCCTGCTCTCTAAATCTTTTCTTGGATAGTAGAGCATCTTGCTGTTCTTTCAAGTTGGCATCAGGCTTATCAACTTTTTCAATAATAACCTTGGTAACCTCCTTTAGAGGACTATACATATCCTGAACTTGCTGATTAATCATATCAAAATCAGGAGGAGGGTAAATGACTTGGGCAATCTCAGGTTGATTGCCTTCAAGTAGACCTATTTGAATTCCTGACTCAGCCACCATATCATCATCACACAAAGGTGGATATCCCAATGTGGCTCGAATACTATTTGTCACCCATTTGGTGTGCTCTGAGCCAGCATGAACTAACAACCTCTCCCCCTTTATGACTTCTCTGGTAATATGATCTCTTAGATCATCCTTCTGAAATCTGATCTGGCTATCTAGATAATTCACACCTTCTTTAAAATATGGTTTCAATTTTTGAAGTTTGTCAGATATTTCCTTCTGAGATATAGTGATGGCAGATTGAACTGAAGCTATAGCTTCCTTTAGTTTCTGATCAAAAACTTCCATCTCTTTTGCTCTTGCTCCAGTCATCCCTGCAGTAGCCTTTTTGAACTCTTCAAGAATTTCATGGTGAGATTCAGCCAAATTATCATTCATCCTCAGCTGATTCTCCAAAACATAACCTTGCTTCAAAGAAATATCATCCACTTTAGTGAGGATAGACTGCTGTTGTTTAGCCAAAAACACTACAGCATTACCTCTCTTATGGAAGCAATCTGTCATCTCCTTCTTATTCATATTTACTTCAAATCTAATAGACTTAATATCTTGAGCCAAGTCAAATTGAAGGGATTTATTGCTCTCATCAACATACTTCTCCATTGCTAATCTCTGCTCATCCAACTTAACTTGCAAATCTACCATGAACTTGTTGTAGTTAAATTCAGAGGGAGATTGGTGAGTTGAAGTTTGGAGTGCCTGCTTATAACTTTGGGTCCTTCTCTTGAAGACTATGAGCTTTCTCTTCTTAGCCATTCTGGCTTCTTCAGTCTCAGAGTCTAATGAACTTTCTATTTGAACTCTTTCAGGTGGAGTAGGAGGAATATTAGTTTCAGTGACATGTTCCTCAGCCTCAACATTCACAGGCTCCCCCTCAACTACTTGCTCCTCCTCAACTCCTTGTTCCTTCTCAGCTTCTTGTACTATCTCCATGTCTAGTGCCTTCTCATTTTCTTGCTCCTCCTCTACCCTATCATTAGCAATTTCAATATTAGGAAATAACTCATCTAGAGTGTATTCCTTCTGAGCTTGAACAGATGTTGAATCATCCAGATCTGCAATATTCAAATCTTTTGATAAATCAATTTGTTCTTTCTCCTACACTGATTCAGACATCTGCTCTCCCTGCACTTGTTCAGTATTTGGAATATCCTGGGCAGGTGAATACACTTGCTCCCCCTGCACCTGTGCAGGAATAGAAATATTAGTAATGTCCTTGGCAGGAAAATACACTTGCTCTTCTGGATGCTGGGCAGTGCCTAGATCATGTGCAGGGGATCTCTCAGGGGTGTCCTACCTGTTCTCATCAGGCACATCTTTAGACAGCACCCTATCCCACCTTTAAAATAATCTTATATCCATTTTCCTCATGTGATTAATTTTTGTCCCAGGCAGTTGTTGCATAACCTCAGGGATCACCCCAGTCAGGTATAAACTCACAATTCTAGCCAGATTTGGCTTCTTGATTCCTTCCTTGATCTTATCAAATACTACAGCTGACCAGTCAGTTGGAATTGTAAACACAATTCTGTTCATTAGGCTGAACATATAGGCTGAAATCCTATCATGTCCACCTGGTTTGCACAAAATTACCTTCCCAACTACTTCTGACAGAAACTTGCCCTGTTGATTCATACCCTTCCTGTTGATAGCTGCTCCAATCTTCAGGGTTGGATCCAATCCACACCATTGGAGAGCCTCCCTGGTCTTAGAGGCTGGAACATCTTCTTCATTCTCAATGTTTGATAATTGAATTATTTTTCTTAAATTTCTTGGTGTCAGTTTCACATTCGTCCCATGAATAGTGGATTTTATCTTGAGACCAGCTGAATCCACTGATGCAGAGGTAAAGAATTCAATCACCTCCTTCTTCCAGATCTTTGATGGTTCAGAAACTAGAAATTCTAATCCTTATTTAGAAATTAGAGTGACAACCCTTTGAACATCTGTCGGGGCATCCGCAAAGGCATTGCGCACCAACTCATATCCTTCGTTGACGTAATCTGCAACCTTTGGCGCCATTGATTAGACGAGAAATCTTGAGAGAGAAGAGAGAGAGATTGTCGACACAGGGTTTCAGTCTCCAAAACCTTGTAAGCGTGTCGACAGAATAAGTTCTTGACCTATTTATACCTTCTAGGGAAAGAAGATCAAAAGTGGGGCAAAAACAGTCTATATGTGTCGACACAGATGGAGTGTGTCGACACAAACTTCTATTGTCTTCACAGCAAGTCTGTCTACTATGTGTTGACACCAATTGTGGATATGTCGACACCTGAGAGACATAGTAGAGCATAAGAAATTCTGTGTTGACTCTTAAGATAAGTGTCGACACAAAATCTGTAAGTGTCGACACCACTATTCTGGTGAAGTCGACACTACATTCCTGGATGAGTCGACTATTTGATTCTTAAGTGTCGACACAAATTCTCTGTGTCGACACATATTCTCTGACTAGTCGACATGACTTCACTGAGTCAACACATTATCACTGAATATGTCGACACTATTTTACTTGGCCAATTTCTATTTTTGTCTATACCACTTGATAATCTTGTTGGGTACATTGGAAAATGTGTACCTGATTTGAAGAAGTCCAACTTAGCTCAATGATATACATCAAGGTGTATTTGATGTTGTTTTAAGTTGACATGTGCAGGTGAAGAAGTATTAAAGAATGCAGAAAAATATTCTAAGTCCATGTGTCGACACCTGAAGAAACAGTGTCGACACTTCAGAATATTTGTGTCGACACTTGACGGAAGCTGTGTCGACACAAAGAAAGATAGTCGACACAGAGAAAGATAGTCGACCTCGACACAGAGAAAGATAGTCGACCTCGACACAGAAGGAGATATTCGACCACATTAATGTCGACACTGAGAAGTAGCGTCGACTCACAGAAAGATAGTCGACCACATTTGTGTCGACACTGAGAAGCAGCGTCGACTCACAGAAAGATAGTCGACCACATTGGTGTCGACACTGGGAGGCTGTGTCGACACAATGAGACAGAGTCGACACACATTGGCAGAAGTCGACAATACTTGTGTCGACACCAGAAGACTAAGTCGACACATTTTGGTAGAGTCAACAATTGCTGTGTCGACACCTGAAGGCAGTGTCGACACATACTGAGTTCTGAATCTACAACAACTGTGTCGACACACAGGACTTGTGTCGACACACTGCAGAGTCAAGACCAAGTTATTTTCTGAAGAAGCTGTGTCGACTTAATGGCGAACTTGTCGACATCTTCAAAGACTGTGTCGACACCAAAGTCACTTGTGTCGACACATATAGACAGTTGGTCTCGACACTTTCTGACAGACTGTCTCGACACTTTGCTGTCCAAGACTAAGGCACAAGATTTGTTTGAAGACTTGACAGCTGTGGGTTGCCACCGGTTAACTGATGGTGTCAGACTTGTCAGAAAACAGTTAGAAACCCGATCAGCCGGTTACCACGAAGAAGGTCTATAAATAGACAGATTCAGAAGGAAGTAAAAAGCATATAGATACATAAAAAAAAGGTGAAGAAGGATTACAATCCAATTGAAGTATCAATTCAAGAAAGTGCTAGGCACTAAAGAAGATCTTCATCAGAAGATCTAAGTAGACGATCTCAGGATCGATCTAAGAAGAGTTCTAATAAGAATTCAGAAGTATCATCAAAGGTGTTGGATAGAGAGGGATCCACCCATTTTGAAGAAGAAGAAGGAAGCCATCAGTGGTTTCTCAAGAAGCTGTTTGGAAATCAACTCAGCTAAGTTCAGATTCAAGAAGCTTTGAAGAAAGCTCAGTTTTAGTTGATTTCATCAGCTGATCAAGAATTGTCTTGTCCTCTTCTCTCTCAACAAAGGCAAGACATTAAAACTTCTTTTCTAAAATTCTGTAGGATCTGTTTTACACAGATCTGAGTTGTAAGCCTGTGATATAAAGGCTGAGTGTAGGAGAGTTGATCTCTGAGTGGTAGGGCTGTTTGCCTGAGTGTAGGAGAAGGTTCTTCTCTGAGTTGTAGGCCTTGTGACAAGGCTGAGGTAAGGTTGTTGTGCCTGAGTTGTAGGAACCTATCCAGGTTCTGAGCTGTAGGATCTGTAGATCTGAGAATAATGGAAGTTTGGCTGAATCTAGCATACTGCTAGATATGTGAAGGGGGAAAGTGGATGTAACCAAACCTTGGGGAACCACTATAAAACATTGTGCAATCTGTGATGATTAAATTTCTGTGATTGCTGTGTTGGATGTTTTAATTCTGTAATTGAATTCTGCCTAAAAGTATAAACAAGCAATTAGAACCTATTCACCCCCCCCCCCTCTAGGTGTTTAGGTTGTCTTGAAAGTAAAACTATCAAGTGGTATCAGAGGGAGGTTCCTCAAAAAGGACTTAACAGTCTGAGGTAGATCTGAAAGGCAGAATCAAGATTCAAGAAGATGGGTTCTGGAGAAAATCACAAGGAGTTAGGGTCAATGAAGTTACCCATCTGCAGGAAGGAAATCTTTGGAATTTGGAAAGAAAGAATCAGATTGTTCATGGAAGCATCTGACCCAAGAATATACATCACAGTTCAGGAAGGACCCTTCATTCCAATGAAGGTATCAGTTCTTGATGCTAATATTCAAACTCCAAAGAGTTATTCAGAAATGACCAAGGATGAAATCATTTTGGCAACCATGGACAAGAGAGCTCAGAATATTATTGTGAGTGCCATAGATGATTCTACATTTCAGAATCTGATTCACTGCAAGACCTCCAAAGAAATGTGGGACACCTTGATTGTCTATATGGAGGGATCTAAAGAAGTAAGATAGGATAGGAAGTCTATGCTCAACCAGGAATATGAAAGTTTTAGACAAGGAAAAACTGATAGCATAACTGAATGCTATAAGAAATTCTATAGAATTGTGAATGAGTTGATGTCCTATGGAAGAGTCTTCAGTACCTATGAATTGAATGACAAATTCTTAAGATCCTTAACAAAGGATTGGGACATAAAGATCTGTGCCATAAGAGAAGTGGCTAAATTGGCAGAAATCTCTCCTCCCACTTTGTTTGGAAAGCTGCTATCCTATGAAATGCAACTTATAGTGAGGAAGGAGGAGGAAAAGAATTCAAGAGGAGAGCATAGAGAAAAGACTGTGGCATTCAATGCAGAATCCATCAGAAAGAATAGGAGGATATCACCATCCCCTCCTAAGGAAATTGCATAAGTTAGTTCTGAGAATTCAGATAATCAGGGTTCAGAAAGCTGTGATTCAGATGCAGACTTTACTGCATTCACAAGACAATTCCAGAGGTTCTTGAAGAAGAAGCAGTGGAAGTCTAAGCCCTCCACTTCACAGCAAGTTGATGACTATTATCAGAAGAAAAAGTCATCAAGGAAAGAAAAGAGCAGATCAAAGCCCAGCAAGGCTACTACTTCAAAGATTGTCTGCTATTGTTGCAATAGACCTGGACATGTAGTGGCTGACTGTCCTGATAAGAGAAAGGAGTCTTCAGACAAGAAGAAGACTCATAAAAAGGGCAAGAAGGAGAAATCTTTTGTTGCAAAGAAGGATAAGAGCCTAACAGATCAGTCAACTTCAGAGTCAGAATCTGAAGCAGAAGCATATATTGGACTATATGCTGCATCTGAAGAAGAGGAGTTTCTGCAGTTGCTAGACTCCATCTATGATCAAGAGGATCATCAGTGTATAGGACTGATGGCAGGATCTGAAGAGGACATATGCCAGAATCAGTCTGGTCCTAATAAGGTACAATGTCCTTCTATGAAATCTGTTTGTAGTACAAGTACAGAATCAGCTACATCTGCATCAAGTGATGTAGATGCATCTGACTCTGAAGGAGATGTCTATCAATTGATAGATAAGTATGGGGACTTGTTGCAGGCCCTTAAGAAAAGCAAGAACCTGGTTAAATCTCAGGCTCATGAGATTGCTAAACTAAGGGTAGCTGCAACTGAGTTAGAGAAAGTAATTGATCAGAAGTTAAATGAAATTGCCAAGCTGAAGAATATAACTATTATTCAGATGGGCACAATTAATTATACCAATGATCAAGTGAAGAGTCTGGAGGCCAGACTAAGAATTGAAAAAGATTTAGTGGCTAGTTACTCTAAGCCAAAGTCTGTCTTACCCTTGATAGATGAATTTGTGAATCAAAAGGGTAAGGCAGGATTAGGATTCAAAGGTAACTTCAGGGCTGGCCGATTCAAGAGGAAAGGCAAAGCACCTGTCAAGCCACTAAACTTTTCAGTTCCTATTAAGTTTAGAAAGGTTCAAGTGCCTTCTAACCAATATGATCATGAAAATATTCATGGTCATATTAAGACTAATGTTCTGAAAAACAAGGGTGTAAATGCCAACATGCCTACCCATGTTCATAAACCCAATGGTTATAAAAAATCAGTGGGTGAAGCCGCTGCAGCACCAGCAATGGACAAAAATTCTTTTGTCAAGGATGTATCTAGAACTAGATACAATAGGTTTGAATGTTGGTGCTGTGGCAAAAGAGGCCATTTTGCACTAGACTGCTGGTACAACACAAGTGTTAGAAAGAACAATAGTTTAACTGTTAGAAGAGATAATGGTAGCTTTGTTTATGCTAACCTGAACCAAGGACCCAAGACTTGCTTGGGTTCTAAGGGTAAGTAAAACTGTGTTGCAGGTGAATCCAAGTAGTCATGCCCCTATATGGTACTTGGATAGTGGTTGTTCCAGGCACATGACTGGAACAAAGGGGCTGCTGAAGGAGTATTCATCTGTCAAAGATGGACCTAGAGTGATCTTTGGTGGATCTGAAAAAGGAGTCTTCAAAGGGTTTGGTAACATTTCTTCTAACCTAATTACTATCACCCAAGTGGCTTATGTAAAAGGTTTGAAATATAATCTAATAAGCATAAGCCAGCTGAGTGATTTAGGATATGACATTTCATTTGTTAAGGATGGATGTCATATCAAAAGGTCAAGTGATCAAGAGATCATTTTGACTGGGTATAGGAAGAGAAATGTATATTGTCTTAATTTTGTATGTGAGAATAAGGCTTCTCTCATTTGTCTTGTAGCTGATGACAATGCTTCTCATTGTGTTAAGTGGCACAAGAGATTGGCTCATCTTAACTACAAGACAATTGGCCAACTCTTTAGCAAAGAGTTAGTGAGGAATGGTCCTCAAGTTAAGTGTATAAAGAAAGGGATATGCTCAGCTTGTCAAAAGGGCAAGCAGATAAAATCCTCATTTCAAAGCCTTGAAAACAAGGATTCTGTGAGGTGCTTATACCTCTTGCATATGGATCTTTTTGGTCCTATGCCAGTTCATAGTCTAGGTAGGAAGGTCTACACGTTTGTGGTTGTAGATGACTATTCTAGATTTACATGGGTGTTCTTTCTGAGACAGAAATCTGAAACCCCAAGTATCTTACTTAATTTTGTGAAGCAAATTTAGAATGAACTGAATAGTACAGTGATCAAAATCAGAAGTGGCCATGGTACTGAGTTTCAATCTGAAAGCATGACAAAGTTATGTGAAGACTTTGGGATTTTCCAAGAGTTCTCCTCACCTAGAACACCTCAGCAAAATGGAATTGCTGAAAGAAAGAATAGAACATTAATTGAAGCTGGTAGAACTCTATTGAGTGACACCTCTCTACCAGAATATTTCTGGGCCGAGGCAGTAAACACTGCTTGTCATGTGATCAATAGGGCTTCTATCACCAAGAGCCACAAAAAGACTCCCTATAAGATTATGAAAGGTAGAAAACCAAATCTATCCTACTTCAGGATCTTTGGTTGCAAATGCTATATACTAAATAATGGTAAGTCATATTTGACTAAGTTTGCTGCCAAATCCCAGGATGGGATATTTTTTGGGTATAGCATAAATAGTAAGGCCTATAGAATCTTCAACTTGACTACTCAAGTTGTTGAAGAATCTGTGCATGTTGTGTTTGATGAAACAAGATTAATCAACTGTGAGTTGTCTTGTAGATCAAAATACTCAACAGGTATAAGCAAAAGGATGAACAAGCTCTCCATTACTGAAGCTTCAAGGGAAGATGGAGCATTGGAAAATGGAGGCTACTGTCCAGGGGGAGTACAAGACACAATAGAAGATGAAGAAAACCAAGAGGTTCAGCATAATGAAGGAGCTGGAGATGTTCAACCAGAAGGGAATCTTCCTCCAGCTACAAGACATTTAAGAGATCATCCAGCTGATCAGATAATAGGTGATCCAAGACAGGGAGTGCAGACTAGAAGCAGAAGTCAAAGCACAGTTCTGCATTCAAGCTTCCTGTCACAAATGGAGCCTAAGAGGTTTGAAGAAGATATCCAAGAACAGCACTGGATTGATGCTATGCAAGAGGAGTTGAATCAATTCAGAAGGTGCAATGTCTGGGAGCTTGTTCCTAGACCAAGAGGCCACAATATAATTGGGACAAAATGGATCTATAGGAACAAGTTGGATGAGAGTGGAGTAATAGTGAAGAATAAAGCAAGATTGGTTGCTAAAGGATACAGGCAGGAAGAAGGGATTGACTTTGATCAAACCTTTGCCCCAGTAGCAAGGCTGGAGGCAATCAGAATGTTCCTTGCCTATGCAGCCTATAAAGACTTCAAAGTATACCAGATGGATGTGAAGTCAGCATTTCTGAATGGTGATCTTAAAGAAGAAGTATATATAGAGCAGCCATCAGGTTTTGTAGATCCTCTTAAACCTGATTATGTTTATAAGCTTAGAAAAGCTTTGTATGGGTTAAAGCAAGCCCCAAGGGCTTGGTATGAAACCCTGTCTACTTTCCTTATTGAGAATAAATTCTCAAGAGGAAAAATAGACAAAACTCTATTCCTTAGGGAATCCAAAGGCAAGATCATCTTAGTTCAGATCTATGTTGATGACATAATCTTTGGATCTACTGAAAACAACCTTTGTAAAAAGTTTGCCAAACTTATGCAAGGGAAGTTTGAGATGAGCAGCATGGGGGAACTTAAGTTCTTCTTGGGACTCCAAGTAAGACAGACTGATGATGGCTTGTCCATATCCCAGTCAAAGTTCACCAAAGAATTAATTAAGAAGTATGGTATGGAGTCATCCTCCATCATGAGAACTCCTATGGGAACAAGTATGCCTATATGCAAAGATGATGCAGGTAAATCTGTTGATGAGACTTTGTATAGAGGAATAGTTGGTTCTCTACTATATCTCACTGCTAGTAGACCAGGTATTATGTATGCTACATGTGTCTGTGCTAGGTACCAAGCCTGCCCTAAAGAGTCTCATTATACAGCAGTCAAAAGAATTCTGAGATATCTTAAGGGCACACCTAATCTAGGCCTTTGGTACCCTAGGAATAGAGATTTTCTACTAACAGGTTATTCAGATGCAGATTTTGCAGGCTGTAGAGAGGATAGGAAGAGTATTACAGGTGCTTGTCAATTCCTGGGAGGAAGACTGATTTCATGGAGTAGTAAGAAGCAGACCAGTGTGGCTATATCCACAGCTGAGTCAGAGTATGTTGCTGCTGGCAGCTGCTGTGCACAACTATTGTGGATACAGCATCAACTTAAAGATTATGGTATTCAAGTAAGTAGAACACCTCTTTTGTGTGATTCTAAGAGTGTAATTTTTATTGCTAATAATCCTGTTTCTCATAGTAGAACTAAGCATATAGAAATTAAATACCATTTTATTAGAGAACATGTAGAAAGAGAAGACATCACATTGGAATTTGTTAAAACAGATTATCAAATAGCAGATGTATTTACTAAGCCACTGGATGAAACAAAATTCAATAAATTTAAAATTGAATTAGGCATGCTGACCATTGATTAGTTTATCAACAAACTTACAAGTAACATATTAGAGTATCAAGTGGTATTGACAAAAACAGAAAATGGCTAAGTAAAATGGTGTCGACATATTCAGTACTAATGTGTCGACTCAGTGGAGTAATGTCGACAAGTCAGAGATATTGTGTCGACACAGAGAATATGTGTCGACACTTAAGAATCATATTGTCGACTTATCCAGGAATGTAGTGTCGACTTCACCAGAATAATGGTGTCGACACTTACAGATTTTGTGTCGACACTTATACTAAGAGTCGACACAGAATTTCTGATGCTCTACTATATATCCCAAATGTCGACATATCCACAAATTGGTGTCGACACATAGTAAACAGACTTGATGTCGAGATAATAGAAGCTTGTGTCGACACATTCCATCTGTGTCGACACTTATAGTCTGTTTTTACCGACTTTTGATCTTCTTTTAATAAAAAGTATAAATAGGTCAAGAACTTAATCTGTCGACACGCTTACAAGGTTTTCAAGACTGAAACCCTGTGTCGACATTCTCTCTCTCTCTTCTCTCAAGCTTTCTCAACTGATCAATGGCGCCGAAGATTGAAGACAACGTCAACGGAGGTTATGAGTTGGTCCGGAATGCCTTTGCAGAAGCCCCAACAGATGTTCAACGGGTTATCACTCTTATTTCCGAATCCAGATTAGAGTTTTTAGTTTCTGAACCTTCTAAGATATGGAAGAAGGAGGTGCATGAATTCTTTAACTCTGCATTAGTGGATTCAGATATTCTCAAGATAAAGTCCGCTGTTCATAGGTCGACAGTGAAGATTACCCCAAGGAGTTTAAGGAAGATTCTCCAATTACCAATAATTGAGAATGAAGAAGAAGTCCCTGCTTCTAAATCAAGGGAGGCTCTCCAATGGTGCGGATTGGATCCCACCCTGAAGATTGGAGCTGCTTTCAACAGGAAAGGGATGAATCAGCAAGGGAAATTTTTGTCTGAAGTAGTTGGCAAGGTGATTCTGTGCAAACCAGGGGGACATGATAGGATTTCAGCCTATATGTTCTGCCTAATGACCAGAATTGTGTTTACAATTCCAACTGATTGGTCAGCTGTAATCTTTGAAAAGATCAAGGAAGGAATCAAGAAGCCAAATCTGGCTAGAATTATGAGTTTATATCTGACTGGAGTGATCCCTGAGGTAATGCAACAACTGCCAGGAACAAAGATCAATCACATGAGAAAGATGGACATGAGATTGTTTTCTAGGTGGGATAGGGTGCTGTCTAAGGATGTGCCTGATGAGAGCAGGCAGGACACCCCGGTGAAATCCCCTTCTCATGCTCAAGACACTGAGTAGCTTCAAGAAGAACTAGTGAGAAAGCAGGTTGAAGATCAGCCTGAATCTACTCCAGCCCAGCAAGAAACTATACTTGCACAGATGCAGGGGGAACAAGCTCATTCTCCTGCCCAAAATGTATCTACTCCTGACCAGGTACAGTTGCAGGGGGAGCTGGTGTATTTTCCTACAAAAGACATTTCAAAAATTTCTATTTCTGCACAGGTGAGGGGGAGCAAGTGTACTCATCTGCCCAGGACATTACCAATACTGCACAAGTACAGGGGGAGAAGATGTCTGACCCAGTGCAAGAGGCAGAACAAATTGATATCTCTAAAGATTTGAATATTGAAATTCTGAATGACACATCTTCTGTTCAAACTCAGAAGGAATATACTCTAGATGAGTTATTTCCTAATGTTGATATTGCTACTGATACAGTAGAAGAGGGGCAGGATATTGAGAAGGCCCTAGACATGGAGATAGAGCAAGAAGCTGAGATCGAGCAAGAGGTTGAGAAGGAGAAAGAAATTGAGGAGGAGCAAGTGGTGGAGGGGGAGTCTGTGCATGTTGAGGCTGAATAACATGGCACTGAGACAGATATTCCTCCTCCTCAAGAAAGAGTTCAAATTGATAGTTCATCTGAATCTGAGACTGAAGAAGCCAGAATGGCTAAGAAGAGAAAACTTGTTGTCTTCCAGAGAAGGAGCAAAAGTTATAAGCAAGCACTATAGACTACAATTCAATAATCCCATTCTGAATTTAATTATAACAAGTTTATGGTTGATTTGCAAGTTAAGTTGGATGAACATAGATTGGCTGTTGAAAAATATGTTGATGAGAGCAATAATTCCCTTCAATTTGACTTGGCTCAAGATATAAAGTCCATTAGATTTGAAGTCAATATGCATAAGAAGGAGATGACAGATTGCTTCCATAAGGGAGGTAATGCTGTAGTATTCTTGGCAAAACAACAGCAATCAATTATTACCAAAGCAGATGATATAGCACTGAAGCAAGGCTATGTTCTTACAAATCAGATAAACATGAATGCCAATCTTGAAGACTCTCACAATGAGATTCTTAATGAGTTGAAAAAGACTACTGAAGGGTTGCCTGCAGCAAGAGGAAAGGAAATGGAAGAATTTGATAAGAAACTTCAAGATGCTATTGAATCAGTTAAAACTGCTATCACTACCTCTTAAAAGGACATATCTGACAAGCTTAAAAACTTAAAACCATTTTTTAAAGAGGGTGTGAATTATCTGGATGGCCAAATCAGATTTCAAAAGGAAGATCTAAGAGATCATATTACCAGAGAAGTCATAAAGGGGGAGAGGTTGTTAGTTCATGCTGGCTCAGAGCACACCAAATGGGTGACAAATAGTATTCGAGCCACATTGGGATATCCACCTTTGTGTGATGATGCTATGGTGGCTGAGTCAGGCATTCAAATAGGTCTACTTGAAGGCAATCAACCTGAGATTGCCCAAGTCATTTACCCTCCTCCAGATTTTGATATGATTGATCAGCAAATTCAGGATATGTATTGTCCTCCAAAGGAGGTTACCAAGGTTATTATTGAAAAAGTTGATAAGCCTGATGCCAACTTGAAAGAACAGCAAGATGCTCTACTATCCAAGAAAAGATTTAGAGAGCAGGCTGAACTTAAGCCAGATTTTGAGTAGTGGAGCCCTACTTCAAGAAATATTATACTCACTGCATGGAAGGCTATAAAAGACCAAGTTCATGAAAGAGGAAAGTGGTATAATGAAATGGAATGGCAAAAGCATGAAGCTAGGCAAGAGGCAATAGTACAGTTCAGAAGAAAAGCCAAGCTGGGTAGGCTGCCACCAGATGCTCAGGAGCCGAGCAAGTACTTTCCAAAGCCATATCATTACTTTGAAAGGCAAAGGCTCAAGGAAGAAGCACAGAAGAAGGTTGATCAAAAAGGCAAGAAGCTAGCTGAAGTTGCTGAAGCTCCTGTGAAGGCTCAAATCCAATCTGGCAAAGGGATTGTCATAAGAGAGCCTGATCAGTCTTAATTTTAAGTTCTTTCAAAAGTATTTTGTAATGTTTGATTAAATCATTCAATGTAAAAATCTATAATCAAACATTACTAAGTTTTAAACAATATATTGTTTGGAATCATATAATGTTCACTCTGTGATGGATTGTTCATATTTTGTTTTTTTATTAAGTATTCATGTTATGTCATATATCATCATATTATACTTTTTATAAATGGTGTATATCATTGGCTTTAAGGGTTATGACTTCTCCAAATAGGGGGAGATTGTTGGGTACATTGGAAAATGTGTACCTGATTTGAAGAAGTCCAACTTAGCTCAATGATATACATCAAGGTGTATTTGATGTTGTTTTAAGTTGACATGTGCAGGTAAAGAAGTATTAAAGAATGCAGAAAAATATTCTAAGTCCATGTGTCGACACCTGAAGAAATAGTGTCGACACTTCAGAATATTTGTGTCGACACTTGACGGAAGCTGTGTCGACACAGAGAAAGATAGTCGACACAGAGAAAGATAGTCGACCTCGACACAGAGAAAGATAGTCGACCTCGACACAGAAGGAGATAGTCGACCACATTAATGTCGACACTGAGAAGTAGCATCGACTTACAGAAAGATAGTCGACCACATTTGTGTCGACACTGAGAAGCAGCGTCGACTCACAGAAAGATAGTCAACCACATTTGTGTCGACACTGGGAGGCTGTGTCGACACAATGAGACAGAGTCGACACACATTGGCAGAAGTCGACAATACTTGTGTCGACACCAGAAGACTAAGTCGACATATTTTGGCAGAGTCGACAATTACGGTGTCGACACCTGAAGGCAGTGTCGACACATACTGAGTTCTGAATCTACAACAACTGTGTTGACACACAGGACTTGTGTCGACACACTGCAGAGTCAAGACCAAGTTATTTTCTGAAGAAGTTGTGTCGACTTAATGGCGAACTTGTCGACATCTTCAAAGACTGTGTCGACACCAAAGTCACTTGTGTCGACACATATAGACAGTTGGTCTCGACACTTTCTGACAGACTGTCTCGACACTTTGCTGTCCAAGACTAAGGCACAGGATTTGTTTGAAGACTTGACAGCTGTGGGTTGCCACCGGTTAACTGATGCTGTCAGACTTGTCAGAAAACAGTTAGAAACCGGATCAGCCGGTTACCATGAAGAAGGTCTATAAATAGACAGATTCAGAAGGAAGTAAAAAGCATATAGAGATACATAAAAAAAGGTGAAGAAGGATTACAATCCAATTGAAGTATCAATTCAAGAAAGTGCTAGGCACTAAAGAAGATCTTCATCAGAAGATCTAAGCAGACGATCTCAGGATCGATCTAAGAAGAGTTCTAACAAGAATTCAGAAGTATCATCAAAGGTGTTGGATAGAGAGGGATCCACCCATTTTGAAGAAGAAGAAGGAAGCCATCAGTGATTTCTCAAGAAGCTGTTTGGAAATCAACTCAGCTAAGTTCAGATTCAAGAAGCTTTGAAGAAAGCTCAGTTTTAGTTGATTTCATCAGCTGATCAAGAATTGTCTTGTCCCCTTCTCTCTCAACAAAGGCAAGACATTAAAACTTCTTTTCTAAAATTCTGTAGGATCTGTTTTACACAGATCTGAGTTGTAAGCCTGTGATATAAAGGTTGAGTGTAGGAGAGTTGATCTCTGAGTGGTAGGGCTGTTTGCCTGAGTGTAGGAGAAGGTTCTTCTCTGAGTTGTAGGCCTTGTGGTAAGGCTGAGGTAGGGCTGTTGTGCCTGAGTTGTAGGAACCTATCCAGGTTCTGAGCTGTAGGATCTGTAGATCTGAGAATAGTGGAAGTTTGGCCGAATCTAGCATACTGCTAGATAGGTGAAGGGGGAAAGTGGATGTACCCAAACCTTGGGAAACCACTATAAAACATTGTGCAATCTGTGATGATTAAATTTCTGTGATTGCTGTGCTGGATGTTTTAATTCTGTAATTGAATTCTTCCTAAAAGTATAAACAAGCAATTAGAACCTATTCACCCCCCCCCCCCTCTAGGTGTTTAGGTTGTCTTGAAAGTAAAACTATCAAATCTAATATCACTTGTAAGTTTGTTGATAAACTAATCAATGGTCAGCATGCCTAATTCATTTTTAAATTTATTGAATTTTGTTTCATCCAGTGGCTTAGTAAATATATCTACTATTTGACAATCTGTTTTAACAAATTCCAATGAGATGTCTTCTCTTTCTACATGCTCTCTAAGAAAATGTTATTTAATTTCTATATGCTTAGTTCTACTGTGAGAAACAGGATTATTAGCAATAGAAATAGCACTTTTAGAATCACACAATAAAGGTGTTCTACTTACTTGAATACCATAGTCTTTCAACTGATGTTGTATCCACAATAGCTGTGCACAGCAGCTGCCAGCAGCAACATATTCTGACTCAGGTGTGGATATTGCCACACTGGTCTGCTTCTTACTACTCCATGATATCAGTCTTCCTCCCAAGAATTGACAAGTATCTGTTGTACTCTTTCTATCCTCTCTACAGCCTGCAAAGTTTGCATCTGAATAACCTGTTAGTAGAAAATCTCTATTCCTAGGGTACCAAAGGCCTAGATTAGGTGTGCCCTTAAGATATCTCAGAATCCTTTTGACTGCAGTATAATGAGATTCTTTAGGGCAGGCTTGGTACCTAGCACAGACACATGTAGCATACATAATATCTGGTCTACTAGCAGTGAGATATAGTAGAGAGTCAACTATTCCTCTATACAAAGATTCATCAACTGGTTCACCTGTATCATCTTTGTATATAGGCATACTTGTTCCCATAGGAGTTCTCATAGTGGAGGATGACTCCATACCATACTTCTTAATTAATTCTTTGGTGAACTTAGACTGGGATATGGACAGGCCATCATCAGTCTGTCTTACTTGGAGTCCCAAGAAGAACTTAAGTTCCCCCATACTGCTCATCTCAAACTTCCCTTGCATAAGTTTGGCAAACTTTTTACAAAGGTTGTTTTCAGTAGATCCAAAGATTATGTCATCAACATAGATCTGAACTAAGATGATCTTACCTTTGGATTCCCTAAGGAATAGAGTTTTGTCTATTTTTCCTCTTGAGAATTTATTCTCAATAAGGAAAGTAGACAGGGTTTCATACCAAGCCCTTGGGGCTTGCTTTAACCCATACAAAGCTTTCCTAAGCTTATAGACATAATCAGGTTTAAGAGGATCTATAAAACCTGATGGCTGCTCTACATAGACTTCCTCTTTTAAATCACCATTCAGGAATGCTGATTTCACATCCATCTGGTACACTTTGAAGTCTTGATAGGCTGCATAGGCAAGGAACATTCTGATTGCCTCCAGCCTTGCTACTGGGGCAAAGGTTTGATCAAAGTCAATCCCTTCTTCCTGCCTGTATCCTTTTGCAACCAATCTTGCTTTATTCTTCACTATTATTCCACTCTCATCCAATTTGTTCCTATAAATCCACTTTGTGCCAATTATGTTGTGGCCTCTTGGTTTAGGAACAAGCTCCCAGACATTGCACCTTCTGAATTGATTCAGCTCCTCTTGCATAGCATCAATCCAGTGCTGGTCTTGGATGGCTTCTTCAAACTTCTTAGGCTCCATTTGAGACAGGAAACTTGAATGCAGGTCTGTGCTTTGATTTTTGCTTCTAGTCTGCACTCCCTGTCTTGGATCACCTATAATCTGATCAGCTGGATGATCTCTTAAATGTCTTATAGCTGGAGGAAGATTCCTTTCTGGTTGAACATCTCCAGCTCCTTCTTCATGCTGAACCTCTTGGTTTTCATCAGCATCTATTGAGTCTTATACTCCCCCTGGATAGTAGCCTTCATTTTCCAATGCTCCATCTTCCTTTGATGCTTCAGCAATGGAGAGCTTGTCCATTCTTTTGCTTATACCTGTTGAATCATTTGATCTACAAGACAACTCACAGTTGATTAATCTTATTTCATCAAACACAACATGTACAGATTCTTCAACAACTTGAGTAGTCAAGTTGTAGATTCTATAGGCCTTACTATTTATGTTGTACTCAACAAATATCCCATCTTGGGATTTGACAGCAAACTTAGTTAGGTATGACTTGCCATTGTTAAGTATATAGCATTTACAACCAAAGATCCTGAAGTAGGATAGATTTGTTTTCTACATTTCATAATTCATAGGGAGTCTTTTTGTGGTTCTTGGTGATAGAAGCCCTATTGATTACATGACATGCAGTGTTAACTGCCTCAGCCCAAAAATATTCTGGGAGAGAGGTGTCACTCAATAGAGTTCTGCCAGCTTCAATTAATGTTCTATTCTTTCTTTCAGCAATGCCATTTTGCTGTGGTGTTCTAGGTGAGGAGAACTCTTGGAAAATCCCAAAGTCTTCACATAATTTTGTCATGCTTTCAGATTGAAACTCAGTACCATGGTCACTTCTGATTTTGACCACTGTACTATTCAGTTCATTCTGAATTGGTTTACAAAACTAAGTAATACACTTGGGGTTTCTGATTTCTGTCTCAGAAAGAACACCCATGTAAATCTAGAATAGTCATCTACCACCACAAAAGTATAGACTTTCCTACCTAGACTATGAACTTGCATAGGACCAAAAAGATCCATATGTAAGAGGTATAGACACCTCACAGAATCATTGTTTTCAAGGCTTTGAAAGGAGGATTTTGACTGCTTGCCATTTTGACAAGCTGAGCATATTTCTCCCTTTATACACTTAACTTGAGGACCATTTCTCACTAACTCTTTACTAAAGAGTTGGCCAATTGTCTTGTAGTTAAGATGAGTCAATCTCTTGTGCCACTTGACACAATGAGAAGCATTATCATCAGCTACAAGACAGATGGAAGAAGCCTTGTTCTCACATACAAAATTAAGATAATAGACATTTCTCTTCCTATACCCAGTCAATATGATCTTTTGATCACTTGACCTTTTGATATGACATCCATCCTTAACAAATGAAATGTCATATCCTAAATCACTTAGTTGGCTTATGCTTATTAGATTGTGTTTCAAACCTTTTACATAAGCCACTTGGGTGATAGTAATTAGGTTAGTAGAAATGTTACCAAACCCTTTGATGATTCCTTTTTCAGATCCACCAAAGATCACTTTAGGTCCATCTTTGACAGATGTATACTCCTTCAGCAGCCCCTTTGTTCCAGTCATGTGCCTGGAACAACCGTTGTCCAAGTACCATATAGGGGCATGGCCACTTGGACTTTCCTACAACACAGATTTACTTACCCTTAGAACCCAAGTAAGTCTTGGGTCATTGGTTCAGGTTAGCATTAACAAAGCTACCATTATCTCTTCTAACAGGTAGACTATTGTTCTTTCTAACACTTGTGTTATGCCAGCAGTCTAATGCAAAATGGCCTCTCTTGGCACAGCACCAACATTCAAACTTATTGTATCTAGATCTAGATACACCCTTGACATAAGAATTTTTGTCCATTGCTGGTGCTGCAGCAGCTTCACCCACTGATTTTTTATAACCATTGGGTTTTATGAACATGGATAGGCCTGTTGGCATTTACACCCTTGTTTATCAGAACATTAGTACTAAAATGACCATGTATATTTTCTATGATCATATTGGTTAGAAGGCACTTGCACCTTTCTAAACTTAATAGGGACTGAAAGGTTCAGTGGCTTGACAGGAGCTTTGCCTTTCCTCTTGAATTGGGCTGCCCTGGGGTTACCTTTGAATCCTAATCCTGTCTTACCCTTTTGAGTCACAAATTCATCTATCAAGGGTAAGACAGACTTTGGCTTAGAGTAACTAGCCACTAACTCCTTTTCTATTCTTAGTCTGGTCCAGACTCTTCACTTGATCATTGGTATAATTGATTGTGCCCATCTGAATAATAGTTATATTCTTCAGTTGGCAATTCATTTAACTTTTGATCAATTACTTTTTCAAACTCAGTTGCAGCTATCTTTAGATCAGCAATTTCATGAGCCTGAGATTTAACCAGGTTCTTGTTTTCTTAAGGCCTACAACAAGTCCCATACTTATCTATCAATTGATAGACATCTCCTTCAGATTCAGATGCATCTACATCACTTGATGCAGATGTAGCTGATTCTGCACTTGTACTACAAATAAATTTTATTGAAGGACATAGTACCTTACTAGGACCAGATGATTCTGGCACATGTCTTCTTCTAATCCTGCCATCAGTCCCATGCACTGATGATCTTCTTGTTCATAGATGGAGTCTAGCAATTGCATGAACTCCTCTTCTTCAGTAGTAGCATACAGTCCAATATATGCTTCAGCTTCAGATTCTGATTCTGAAGTTGATTGATCTGTTAGGCTCTTTTTCTTCTTTGCAACAAAGGATTTTTCCTTCTTTGCCCTTTTGATAAGTCTTCTTCTGTCTAATGACTCCTTTCTCTTATCAGGACAGTCAGCCACTACATGTCCAGGCCTATTGCAACAATAGCAGTAATCTTTGAAGTAGTGGCCTTGCTGGGACTTATTCTGCTCTTTCCTTTCCTTGATGACTTTTTCTTCTGATAATAGTCATCAACTTGCTCTGATGAGGAGGGCCTAGACTTCCACTGCTTCTTCTGTAAGAATCTCTGGAATTGCCTTGTAAATGCAGCAAAATATGCATCTGACTCACAGCTTTCTGAACCCTGATTATCTGAATTTCAGAACTAACTTCTGCAACTTCTTAGGAGGAGATGATGATATCTCCTATTCTTTCTAAGTGGCTTCTGCCTTGAAGGCCACTGTCTTCTCTCTATGCTCTCCTTTTTGAATTCTATTTCCTCCTCCTTCATCACAATCTAAG